>CM053032.1:28416799-28434299 GCA_028564925.1 Lithobates sylvaticus
ACTGGCTTTGCGCCATAGCAACCAGCCGTGGAAGATCAACTGGCTTTGCGCCATAGCAACCAGCCGTGGAAGATCAACTGGCTTTGCTCCATAGCAACCAGCCGTGAAAGATCAACTGGCTTTGCGCCATAGCAACCAGCCGTGGAAGATCAACTGGCTTTGCGCCATAGCAACCAGCCGTGGAAGATCAACTGGCTTTGCGCCATAGCAACCAGCCGTGGAAGATCAACTCGCTTTGCGCCATAGCAACCAGCCGTGGAAGATCAACTGGCTTTGCTCCATAGCAACCAGCCGTGAAAGATCAACTGGCTTTGCTCCATAGCAACCAGCCGTGGAAGATCAACTGGCTTTGCGCCATAGCAACCAGCCGTGGAAGATCAACTGGCTTTGCGCCATAGCAACCAGCCGTGGAAGATCAACTGGCTTTGCGCCATAGCAACCAGCCGTGGAAGATCAACTGGCTTTGCGCCATAGCAACCAGCCGTGGAAGATCAACTGGCTTTGCGCCATAGCAACCAGCCGTGGAAGATCAACTGGCTTTGCTCCATAGCAACCAGCCGTGGAAGATCAACTGGCTTTGCTCCAAAGCAACCAGCGGTGGAAGATCAACTAGCTTTGCTCCATAGCAATCATTTAGATTCCAACCTTCAAAATGGGAAAAATGACATTTGCAGAAGGGAAAGTTTGAATCTGGTCAGTGAATGTGGAGAACACCAGCAGGTCTTACAATGAACGCCCTACGTCTGGTCACGTGTGTCCACCACCCTGCTGAGAAGCAAGTGCCATCAACTTAAGCAATTAACACGTAAGAGCGGCCCTAAATAAAAGCGTTTATGCATTACCACAGCTTGTACAGCTGATTAACATTTATTAGAATACCCCGTGCTCTCCATCAGAGTATACAACATCGAACATTTCTTCGGGACTAACCGCTAATAATAAAAAAAAAGGAAAAAAAAAGGTGCTTAGTCTATTTCATCACAGGATTGCAGGTCTTCAAAAATTATAGAAGACCAGTTTACTTCTCAATAGTTTTGTCATTTCCTGGTTATTCTTTGATGCAGATGTTTTTTTTTTTTTTTCATTAGTGCCACAAACTTCGAGATTTTCATATGATCACGGAAATCACACAATCATCAGCTTCCGTGAACAACCACCTGCGCTTAAAAACACCACTTTAGCATTGGAGGAATTTTCTACCACCACCAAAAAAAAAAAAAAAAGCAATGGTATACACTCCAAGAATATTAAAGAAAAGAACCTTTGTAAGGTATTAAAATTATAAAAGTTTAAAGTTTAACTCTTATGTTTAACTCTTTCTGGAAGGCTTATCCCTTCCAGCGGGGCTGTGCACAAACTTTGCAAGGACACATCCACATGGGGTCTAATCTAGTCATGGGGTGATCTAATCTAGTGGTCACCAACTAGTGGTCTGAAAACATTTTGGTGGCCCCCTGGGGTTAAGCCACAAATCAACATTGTGGCAGATTTACACCCCCCAATATTGTTTCCAATGTTGTTCTCAGTGCACATTGACAGTCAATACTGCCAGCATGCATTGATACCAGATGCCTCTTCTGTCAGTCCGGCTCCTGTAAACTCAGAGGGAGGCACCGGGAGTTGTACAGGGAGCGGGGGGTGAAGGTGACTTCCAATGGCAGCGCTGATTAGAGAATGTGGGAGGGATCACGAAGCTCGAGTACATGGGTGGACAAAAAGGGTGTGATTTAATGGAGGAGCCTGTGTAAGGCAGCAGGGGGGTGAAGAGTGCAGGGGGGTACAGAGAGACTCCGCATTGTGTGTATAAGGCATGTAAAATTCATGTTAATGGTATGCGGGATTCAAAATGATGAGTTCAGTGGTCCGGTTCGGCGACCACTTATCTAATTGATGCCCCGTGCATGGCAGCGTTTACCAGCATGGAGATGCACAGGTGTGGCATGCATCCCTGTAAATCTCACTCATTTACCGTATAAACTCTAGTATAAGACAAGTTTTTCAGCACATTTTTTTGTGCTGAAAGTGCCCCCCCCTCGGCTTATACTTGAGTCAAGCACTTTTCTGCAGCAGAGAATGACATTTTCCTACCCGACTTTGGGGCCCCACCCACCCAAATTTGATGTGCAAACCCAGTGGAACTATCAATAAAACATATCCAAATTTGGGGTTCCTAGCATCAAGTGGCCCCGAGATACGGGGCCCCAAAGTCGGTAAACTGTGTACATCTGCAGCAATGTCATTTCAGGACCCTTTGGGCAATTTTGGCTGCAGCTAGGGGGCATCTAGGAACCCTTAACTACAAAGTTTGAAGTTTGGGGGATCTATGGCTGCAAATGGGCACAGTGAGGCTGCAAATGGGCATTGTTGACCCTCTTTTACACTTACAGTAGCTGCGCATTTCTCACCCTAGGCTTATACTCGAGTCAATTCGTTTACCCAGTTTTTTGTGGTAAAATTAGGTGCCTCGGCTTATATTCGGGACGGCTTATACTCAAGTATATACGGTAAATTCCATTACTTTCAAGTCTGAGTAGACCCCATCATCTCCTTGAGGAGGCCAACTCCATTTTCCTTTACAGAAAAAGATCTGAACATTGTGTAGAAGCAGATTGGAAGCTGCACATAAGCAAAAGTTCATTAGCTTGCCTAACCTAAACCAGTGAAAGATTATTCCTGATGGACTGTTGGGGATTAATGCTAACCAGAATTTACACCATCCGAGGTTACTAGGACACTTCTGCCTTCAGCCTCACACTCTTTGTTGCTAGGATGCAGACAGCAATGCCGCACAGTCATTGTTATGGTAGAGGTGGCCACCTACATCCTAGTAACCAAGGGGTTGCCTGCGTCCTAGTGACCAGGGGGGGGGGGGGGGGGTGTGGAGGGAGAGGAACCGACATCCCCCACCCCCCTGTATACCTAGTGAACGCGTTTGTCTTGAGGAAGCGCCTGGCGGACCAAGACACTTGCATTCAATCATAGGCAAATATTTGTCTCCTTGTTACATGTGCGGTTGGAAGGTGGTGGGGGGGCCCCCAGCAGGCGACCACACTATCAGCAATGAGACAAGACAGAAAACCGAACAAAGTGCTACATGTGCATTTTGTCGCCTGCAGAGACGAGTTCTTTATCAGAACGTCAAGAGGCATTTGTGTTTGACACCATAAACATTACATATTTATAATCCTCTGCTGTTAAAAGAATAAAGCCTTTCCAGTAACTGTAAAAAGTACTGCTTATCGAGCATATAACTACAGTGTATGTCGGCCAACCGGGTGCATTGCCTTGTTGTGCAGCTTTAGTAGAGTCAGCAAATTACTGTGAGCCGGGGAATTCCTGACATTTCTATAATTATTTATTTTTAAGCAGGAAAAAAAAAAAAAATTATGCATAAAGGAATGTAGTGCCCGTCTCTACAAACCGGTAATAGCCAAGATATTGAGCAAGTCATGGAGGGGGAAGACAACAATCAGTTCCATTTCCAAAAGGTGTCTAATCAGCCCAGTTGCTTGGGAAACCAACCAATTCCCATTTTGGCAGCAGCTACGGGTACGCTTTCCTAGAAAACTTAGACTGGGTAAATATGCAGGTTGCCATATTTTTTTTAAATGCCCACAGCCTGGCTGTTCCATTGCGCCAAACGTTTCATAATTTTACAAGTCACTGACAAGACTTGCCTTCTGTGTACTAGCTGCACGCTTGTTCTGGATAAGCAACTCAAGTATTATTTTTAAAACCACAAATGTACTATATTGTAGCTTACCAATTCCTTCATGTGGTAACTGCATTTGTTGTTTTCAGTCCCCCCCCCTACCCCTTTCATCTGCTGACCCGACCAGTAACCCCCACAGGGGTTCTTGGCAACTGGCTGCGGGAGGCCGCCCCATTTAAAGCAATGGGAGGCAAACAGCTCCCGCAGCCATGCGTGGCCGCTCACATATATAATCGCTCATGGAGCGTTTGCCTGCGTCCGACCTAATCAGTCCTGGTGAGCATCTGCGATTAGCTGTGCGAGCCATCAGCCTCCCATTGTTTTTAATGGGGCTGCCGCCCGCAGCTAATCTCTGGGGTTCCCGCATGCAATTGAACATGGCCCCATTTGCAGGTATGAATGCGGCCTTAATGATTTACTTTTGTTTTTTGCAGTTCTAGGCTCTCCTAAATCCGGACTGTCGTAAGGGCCTGGCAGCCAATGGACCAAATGGTTATCATTGAAGTCCATGTTCCTTGGCCTCCAGATATCATATACACAAATTGTTGTGTTTGACATAAAGCAGGGGTCTCCAAACTGCGGCCTGTGGGCTGAATGTGGCCCTTTGCTAGCATTTATCCGGCCCTCAGGGCCCCATTCGTCTCACTGACCTCAGCAAGGAGACACCGTTCCTCCAACCAATACCAATGACGGGGGGCACCATTCCTCCAACCAATACCAATGACGGGGGGCACCATTCCTCCGACCAATACCAATGACGGGGGGCACCATTCCTCCAACCAATACCAATGACGGGGGGCACCATTCCTCCAACCAATACCAATGACGGGGGGCACCATTCCTCCAACCAATACCAATGACGGGGGGCACCATTCCTCCAACCAATACCAATGACGGGGGGCACCATTCCTCCAACCAATACCAATGACGGGGGGCACCATTCCTCCAACCAATACCAATGACGGGGGGGCACCATTCCTCCAACCAATACCAATGACGGGGGGCACCATTCCTCCAACCAATACCAATGACGGGGGGCACCATTCCTCCAATACCAATGACGGGGGGCACCATTCCTCCAACCAATACCAATGATGGGGGCACCATTTCTCCAACCAATGCCAATGATGGGGGCACCATTCCTCCAACCAATGCCAATGATGGGGGCACCATTCCTCCAACCAATACCAATGATGGGGGCACCATTCCCCCAACCAATACCAATAATGGGGCACTATTCCTCCAACCAATACCAATGATGGTGGCATTATTCCTCTTCCTACTGACCAAGTCATTTTTCTACTCCCATGGCCACGGCCACCCGAAAGTCCAAAGGACAGTAAACTGCCCCTTTGTTTAGTAAGTTTGGAGACCCCTGACAAAAGGTACACAAAACTTCAATGCCCTGATCAAGTCACTAAGTGCTATAATCAGCACAGAACTTTAACACAGGTTTGCTTTAAGGCTCCATGCACATTAGCTTAAAAAATGCCAGTGCTCCTGGCAAAAACAAACAAAAAAAACACTTAATTTTGAGCTTTGTTGTGTACTAGAGTCTAGGAGTGTTTATCATTTTGTTATGGCAGAAAAACGCTCTCAAAAATGCAAAACAGAAGGCTTTTTATTAGTGCCTCTAAACGCTGAGCTTAAAAAGCACCTCTAGACTACGTAATGTGCATGGACACCATTAGTTGAAGCCAACATTAGTTGCTTCTACAGGCGAAACGCTAAACTCCTCTAGCAGCAGCGCTTTAAGCCAGGGTGCATGCAGCCTTAATGCCGCCATAAAAATTGGCTAGTTCATGTTTCAAACGGGTCATTTAGCAAACACAGATCAATGAATCAATCTCTCAGCACAATGTAACTCTTGGTAGTGTTATAGGAAAAGCAGCAGGATCCCAACACCATAAAGCTGGATGCACACTACAACTTTTCTTGTTGATTTCCTTTAGATTTACCTGCAACTATGTAGTGCAAGGGACTGCCTGACTGCATACAAATGAAGTGTTTAGGTTTGACCTCATATTATATGGTTTTGGTAAATCTAAAAAGGAAAAAAAATTTTTTTTTTTAAAAATAAAAGATTGTATAGCGTGTATCCAGCTTAAGGTTTCATAAAGGAAGGTCGCCATTTCAGTTCCAGTTTAGCTCAAATATATTTGAAAAGCTACACTGAACACTACTGGTATGGGGGAGGGGGGTCATTTCCATCATGGAGGTCTTCAAATGAACAAATTCCTCTGGGATTAAAGCCTTCCAATAGAGGACACGTCCACCGTGATGTACTAAATCTAAATAGTAAACTGACAAGTTGAATTATCAGCTCAGCTGCCAAAATAAATTTTTTATAGTGTCATGTACCCTTCATCTACAAAATACAAACGGCCTTATATAAAAGCAATACAAGCAGCAACCAAAGTAAAAGCATAGTAACTCCAGAGCTATTCACATGTGATCACATATGAATGATTACCTACAGATAAGGACAGATGTGCGCCCCTTGACCAGAACGGTCTCCATCCAGGGGTGTACATCGTCCTGAAATGCAGTTATCGCTCCATGTGTGATAACATGCAAACAGCATATGACTGTTATGGTTCGTTACAGGCTGTCATTGGTCGATCAAAAACACCAGGTCATACATGTTGCAGAAGCGGGGCAGAGTCCCACTGTGTCAATCAACGCGGGAGCGACCCCTCACAGTTTTCCCAAGGGAAAGTGGATTTCTGCAGGGGGCACCTGACGAAGAGGGGCCTGGAGCGTGGATGGGGCATCACAAAAGAGGAAGAAGGAGGAAGAGGAAGAAGGAGGAAGAGGAAGAAGGAGGAAGAGGAAGAAGGAGGAAGAGGAAGAGGAGGGGGGAGGAGGAGGAGGAGGAGGAGGAGGAGGAGGAGGAGGAGGAGGAGGAGGAGGAGGAGGAGGAGGAGGAGGGAGGAGGGAGGAGGATTGGGGCTACTCTGTGCAAAACAATTTCACGAAGCAGGTAAGTATGGCATTTTTTATATTTTATTTAAAGAAAACACCACAAAGGGTTTACAACCACTTTAAGCATTCCCTACCCAATTAGAAGCGTTTTAGGTCTACTTTAAGGATTGCTCCAAACTACAAATTTGTTTTGGTAAATCAACATGCTTTATTGCAATTCCAAATAGCTGAACATAACCCATTCTTATGATCACCTAGCCTGCAGCATTAAGATTTAGCTGAACTCTGAATCTGACGGCAGCAGCATTCTGTGATATGGCTGCATTCAAACTGGATGCAAAAGGCAAAATTTACTCAAACTGGAGCTGTGCTCAGTAACCAATCGGTTTCTAGCTTCAGCTTGTTCAGTTACACTTTGAAGCCGATGGGTTGCAATGCACAGCTGTTCAGGATTCTGGCTGCTCTAGTCTTTGCAAATTCCCCTAAAGTTTATCCCACCTTTAGCAACATGTTACAACTGTATTAATGGTGTAACATGTAAGCAACCCTCCACTCCCAAAGCAGAGAGAGAGAGAAAAAGAAAGAAAAGAAAAAAAAAAAAAGAAAGATCAGCAGCTGTCAAACTTGAAATAAGTGCAGCAGCACAAGGCCCCACCCAGAGCCACATCATTCATGCTTGGAGATCTGTGAATGAATGGACTACAAGTACCTTCCATGTAGGTAAGGAGTCTTTAATTTACAACTGACACCCAAACTTCGAGAATACTGACTTTATATTTCTATATCCTCAGCCTTATAATAGAACCATTTTCTTTGCTGTAGCAGAATGGGGTGAACAGGGAATGCACCTGCAGGTATTCTAGGACCGTCTATCCCATCAAAACACAAAGCCCATACACACAGGAATTAAAATCTTTATCTGTAAATAATGTATTGGCAATCACATTTAGAAAGCCTTTTGCACTGTAAAAGTGTCAGTTTCCTCATCACTGTGCTGTACATAGCCTGTGCAGAGATCAGAGCTGTGGGAGGGACACAGTGGATTCACTCACTACAGACCAACTACAGGAGGGGGCGGAGAGAAGACCAGTGACCCTGCACAAGGAGAGTGAGCATCAGTGAGAGGTCTTTATTACAGGAAATTGCTGCACAGGTAGTTTCACACCACAATGCCACACAGACGTGGAATAAATACAAGCAGACAAAAAGAATGACCACTTGACCTCTGGAAGATTTACCCCCACCCCTTCATGACCAGGCCATTTTTTTTGCTATACTGCACTGCGTTACTTTAAACTGACAATTGTGCAGTCATTCAACGCTGTACACAAATGAGATTTATGTGTCCCCCCCCCCCACAGAGCTCTCTTTTGGGGGGCATTTGATAACCACTGGATTTTTTACTCTATAAACAAAAGAATTACAATTTTGAAAATAAAATAAAATGTGTGTAATATATAAAATTGTATTTATCGTTTTTACTTTCTGCTATAAAATCTATCCAAAAAAACTTTATCAATTTAGGCCAATATGTATTCTGCGTATATCGATTGGTTTGCGCAAAAGTTATCGCATCTACCAACTCCGATATATACTGCAATTTTCTTATTTTTTACATACTAGTAATGGCGGCGATCAGCGACTCAAAAATGGGGCTGTGATATTGCAGCAGACAGTCTGACGCTAACTGAAACTTTTGCCACTTTGTGGACTAACCAGTGTTTTTATGCACTGTGTGTGCTGCTTTCACTAAGGGGTGTGATGGATTCAATTCCCTGCTTTGCAGGGAAACAAAAGCCACCACATCCCTGCTGACAGGACAGAGCTTTGCATTGTTTACATATGTAGAGCTCTGTCATGTCTCCCTTCATTCAGTAAAAGAGGGGGTGGGCTCGCCAGCTGAATCCCGGAAAAGCCGCCGCCTACCGATGACATCACAGCAAAACAATGCAGAGTGGGACCCGAGCGGTGGCAAAACATAAGGGGATTTCAGCGGTACAACGATGGACCTAAATTTTAGGGGGGGGGGGGGCCTGGCTGAAGATCCCACAAAATCACTCTCCAGCACAGGAGTAGAGAACACACATCTTCAGGAACAGTGCCTATAAGCTTACAGCAAGACTCTAGAAGGCTTTGCTAGGCATTTAGTGAGCTTCAAAAGCTTTTCTGTAAAGACTTGCAAAACCAGATGTTTGCAACACTCTTGTTTACAGACCAAAATAAAACTGAAAAAATGTCTGTAACAAGAATGACATGGGAAGTTTGCTCTGCTATCATGCAATACAGGCCCTGCTCAAAGCACAAGTGCATTAAATAACCTGTGCAAACAGGGCAATGACATTGCAAAATCTACAGCATAAAGACTCCAGCAAATGTAGTCACATTAATTAAAAAAAAAAAAACTAAAGGTTACCGAGTTTTGTACACTTTTCCTTATTAAATGCTTGTCGACCATATACTGTATACATACGGTGGCAAAGCGGTTCTCCTGTGCAGAATCACGTACATGTACGCGATTCTGCACTTCCGGGTCTGAGGAGCACAAGCGCGCCGCTGGCGACCCGCTCCAATTGGACACGGTGGGAGCCAATCAGTGGGTCCTGTAGACGCGATGTCCACTAGGACACATCGATCGTTTAGGACACAGGCAGAACGGCGGTCTGCCTATGTAACCAAGGCAGATCGCCATTCTGTGAGAAGGGAAGGTTGTGATCCTGTGTTCCTACAAAGCAGGAGCACTGATCTCTGCCATCCTAAGTATTAAGGATGAGCTCAGGCCTGTTCGCAACTCCACCTGCCCGCGCGCCCGCTAGGAAGCTGACTATCTGCCAATCACAGGCGAGACATTTCCCAATCCGCGGCCGCACAGATCGGGAAATGTCTCACTACCTGTGATTAGCGCTGCGGAGTGGCAGCTTCCTAGCGGGCAGGTGGAGTTGCGAACCTGCTTGAGCTCATCCTTACTTCCTATAGTACACGTACCCCTCACACAGTAAGCAAGCACTCCCTGGGCACACATTTAACCCTTTGATCGCCCATTAACCCCTTCCCTGCCAGTGTCATTAGTACAGCGACAGTGCATATTTTCAGCACTTATCAATGTATTCGTGTCAAAGGTCCCCAAAAAGCCACTTCGTGTTCGATTTGTCCACCACAATGTCGCAGTCCTGCTATAAGTCGCTGATCGCCACCATTACTAGTAAAAAAATAAAGAATTTCGTAATCTATCCCATAGTTTGTAGAGACTAACTTTTGCGCAAACTAATCAATAAGTTTAGTTTAGTTCAAAATTGTTGGTTTTTTTTATAGCGCAAAAAATAAAAACCGCAGGTGATGATCACATACCACCAAAAGCAAGCTCCATTTGTGAAAAAAGGCACAGTTTTATTGGGGTACAGTGTTGCCCGACCGTGCAACTGTCAGTTAAAGTAATGCAGTGACTTATTGCAAAAAAAATGGCCTGGTCATGAAGGGTGGGGGGGTGGGGTAAATATTCCAGAGGGCAAGTGGTTAAAGGTCAAATGACTCTCAGGTTAAACACAGGCCTAGGATGGTTTCCTACAAGAGGAGTGTTGCCCCTTATGGACCAATGACCAAACCATTTCCAGCTACTACTATAGACACTGCGGTCGGTTTTCCGCTAGATTTGACAATGAACACATCTTGTCCGCATGTGATCTCGTGTTGGTGGAATGAATCCAATTTTCAATTTTTTTGACACGCTGATAGCAAAACAAAGTTTGCACAGGGTTGGATGACCCCGCATCCCAGTGAACGGACAGTAAATCAATGGCTTTGTTTCACCGACAAAACCAACAATTTTAATGGGTAAAAGCCTTTAAGTACATCTAAAGCCTTTTATTCATATACATTTAGCATTCCCAAGGCAAACAGTCATGTTAAATGTCTTAAAAAGAATGCAATTTACCATTTTTAATGATAAATTCAGCTGGGAAGTCGGCTTTTTCCTTCATTCTCTTAGGCCAGTGATGGCGAACCTTGGCGCCCCAGATGTTTTGGAAGTACATTTCCCCATGATGCTCAACTACACTACAGAGTGCTGGGGCATCATGGGAAATGTAGTTCCAAAACATCTGGGGTGCCAAGGTTCGCCATCACTGTCAGTGCAAGGGACCGAGCAGGGCTTTTACATTTCCCCCCCCCCCCCCCCGGGCTTTTCCATACAGACCAATGAACTGTCAATTTTAAAGGCTGTGAGCAGAGTTGGTGTAAAGTGCCATCAATGGTGCCAGCAGCTACAGCAAAAAGGTGAAAACGTTGCAGTATTTTTGCTGCAAAAAGAGCGTCGTCACCTTCGGTAGAACCTTTCTAGAGGTTATGAAGGCCGGATCAACAGGCATTTACAAAACCTTCAAGGGATTTAGTAACCAATACAGCCCAGTTTTACTGGTTTGGGCTGTCTATAATTCTATATGCAGTTTCATCATAGTTCTACTTTAAAGACAGTTCACCTTTTGAATAAAATGAACTATACTGTGAAGGGGCATAAGCAGGTGAAACACCAACATGCAGCCTTCAAAAAGTCAACCTTGACGACAGTTTTGGAAATTTCCATTGTTAACATTTTTCTCTCCTACCCAGCAGTTCGTTCAGATCCGCCATACGTTAAATGCTCACGGTCGGTATCACAAGAGCGAGCGATCTTCCTTGGTCAAAGTTCGCACACCTGGGCGCTCTCTCTCCCTGTCGCAGCAACACAGAGCTCACTCTCTATTGCTACCCGCTCTATGGTTACGGGGGGGAGCACACCGCACATGTATGGGTTATGAACGACGAGCACTCAGCCCTGGTTCACTCCGACGCGAGGCGGGAAACAAGATTCGCTCACTGCATAGAACTCCTTTGATGATGTGGGGGAAGTGTGTTTAATGTATGGAGTGTCCTAGCAACTAGGCAGGACAGGTGATTGATCATATGAGATTTCCTGCCAGGCTTCAGGGGTGCCACAAATGCTTAACATTAAGACCTAAACTGTGTACTTCAAACTACTGGGGCTTCTTAAAGCGGAGTTCTGCCTAATATTTTATGTTTATTTTTTTTAAGTCAGCAGCTACAAAATACTGCAGCTGCTGACTTTTTAAAATAAAGGACACTTACCTGTCCAGGGCTCCCGCGATGTCGGCACCCAAAGCCAATCTGTCCCTCGGCTGTCGGGTGCTGCCGCCACCATCCTTGGTAAGGGAATATTCCTGGTTCCCTACTGCGCAAGTGCGATTCGCGCTGCACTAACCCACTGGTCCCTACCGTTTTCTGGGACCCGTGTGTATCCCAGAAGACAGTGGGGGGGGCGTAGATACCCGCAGGTGGCTCTATGCCCGGAAGTGGGAGCAAAATACCTGTATTAGACAGGGATCTGCTCCCCCCTGAAAGGTGCCAAATGTGACACTGGAGGGGGGGAGGAACCGGACAAGCGGAAGTTCGATTTTTGGGTGGAACTCCGCTTTAAATGGAGAGTTAATTTTATTCAGAGGGTGGACTTCCCCTTAAAAACACGACATATGCTGGGCTTATAGTAAAAAGGGAGTAGTTCCTAGCAGCCAGTCAGGAAACCTTTTCTGAATAAAGCTCATGTAAGAACACACAAGTTGCATACGTAACCCCAAATATTTACACCAAAGTATCCTGCACTATCCTTTGCCAATTTTGGGTGTGACTTGCATGGACATCTGGACATGAAGCCACACAGATGTCTTCCAAGTTGCGCTGACATGCGGCTTTAGAAATCGTGCAATTCCAGATGAAGTCGCATGATTTCAAAGCCACAGTCAATGTTAATGTGGGCAAACGTTATACTTTCCTGTAAACACCAAAACTGATACAAGATCCAACTCACTCAATGCCTTATCCTCCACCTTTAGTGTGTTAATGTTCTTTTGAGCCAATGACCAGCCCTAACCCTTCACCTTTCTGTGACTTACATTGCTGTTAAGGTACACACGGGGCGGCTGCCATAGTCAACAATGTTTATGGAGATCAGGTGCTTGGCTGTCATGATCACACATTGGCTTCAATGATTTTGAGTCACCAAACTAAAAAGCACTAGAGGGATAATTCTAACACTTTCATGATACTCATTTACAGCACGCATGTCCTGGTTTCTGCGACTCAAAATATCTAAACCAGACACAGCCAAGCAAAGCATACAATAGTCAGAAGTCCATGAATGGAAGCACCAACACACCTCATGACAGGTGCACTTTACACTATACCGGCTGCTCTGAGCTCAGCTGCAGCTCACAGCCAAGCAATGGAGCGGCCGCACCTTAGTGAAGTCATCAGGGTGGATTTGATTTAAATCAAGTTGATTATAATCATGATTTAAATCACTAGCAAAAAGGCTCGATTTAAAATCAACTCGACTTAAATCATAATTTTTAAAGAGAAGCCGTCATCTGTCCTGCAGCAGCTCCTCCTCTGACCCGCTGTTGACTCACCGACAGTCCCATTCACTTTAACGGGACGGCTGGTGATGCGGCAGTGACACAACAAGGTGAGGGACGCAACAGCAGAAGGTGAGTGGACGCCCGCTAACAGGCACTGCCATGATGGATCTGAAATGACAGGTTCTCTTTAAATGTAAGGACTTATTCTTACTGGTAGTTAGAATCTTTAATACTTGCAAACAAAATGAAGGTTTCCCATTTAGAATAATAAACTGTCAGGTTAGTAAAACAGCGATATCAGAATTGATTCAATTATACAGTTTGTAGTGTACATAGATTTGCAAAACAATGGGATAAAAGGAATATGCCTGAGTTTTGTTTTATCTCATGGTTACTGTGAATGCATCAATGCAATGCATGTTATCTCAGCTTGCAGAGCTTGAATTTATTGAATGAGTTTACCAAAATTTAAATATTGCAGAATATACAGCCTCATGCTACATATCTAAGCTCCATTTCATGCTGAATAAACTAAATTATTAATGTATCTTTAATAGAAAACTATCTTTGGATTGATTTTTACTCCAAAAGCATTTTAGTAATATAAATGTGATCAAAAAAATGAAATTAAAAAAAAAAAAAAAAAATCACTGATTTATATCCACCCTGGAAGTCACCCATCAGCTCTCCTCTCCTATGAGAATGTTCAACATTGAAACTGACAGCTCTGTATATCACAATAGGGATGGCCGGCTCAGAGCGCTGCCCCTCCCTATGTTAGGAGACATGAGAAATAAACATGTTTATTTTTTTTTTTTACATATCTGGCTGTAGTTCACCATTAAAGCCTCTCTATGCGTCCATGGACGTGCCATCTTCACTGCCTTTGAATACAGCCCCATCTCCATACCTGTAAAAGCACAGCAATAATGGTATACATAAAACCGTGCACGCGGTTGGGGGTTGGGTTGTAAGGCTACATGTACATACATAGGCAGCAGGCAGAAGCAGCACTTGTGTGAAAACGCTGTTGTATGTCCTCCAGTTTATGGCTCTGCCTCCCATCCATGGCAGATAATAAATTATCAGGGAATGCAACCCAGAGATGCCACATTCCATGTTCAACGTGGCACAGCGAGGAGCTCGATACACATTGTGTGTGCCAGAAATCAGGGAGTGTTGGACAGGCGTCAGGAATATGTGCTAAGAAAGACACTCAAGTGCATGCAGGTCAAAAGTAGAGGGAGAGTCACTCATATCACGAGACTTCAGATAAAATGGCAAAATCTCAGGCAAAAGCATCACAGCTAAAAAACACCAGATTTCACTTTAGGAACTGCAAAAATGATATGAATCATGTGTTACATTCACATGATGATTGGTAGTGTAAAAAAACTAAGGCCCCTTTCACACTGGGGCGTTTTTCAGGCGCTTTATCGTTAAAAAAGCGCCTGTAAAGCGCTTGAAAGAAGCCTCATCTGCAATCCCAATGTGAAAGCCCAAGTGCTTTCACACTGAGGCGCTGTGCTGGCAGGGCGTCAAAAAAAAGTCTTCTTTGGAGCGCTTTTGGAGCGGTGAATATACCGCTCCTAAAGCGCCCCTTCCCATTGAAATCAATGGGAAGCGCCTGCAAAAGGCCCAAAAAGCGCCTTTGGCAGCAGCGCTTTGTGGGCACTTTTAACCCTTTATTTGGCCACTAGCAGGGGTTAAAAGCGCTCGAAAAACGCTGCTAGTTTAAGCGGCGCTTTACGAGCGTTTTTCGGGCGCTGGTAGTGTGAAAGGGCTCTTAAAGCACTCGGGCTTTCACATTGGGATTGCAGGCTTCTTTCATGCGCTTTACAGGCGCTTTTTTTAACGATAAAGCGCCTGAAAAATGCCCCAGTGTGAAAGGGGCCTAAGAAACAGGAGGAGGAGGAGGGAGAACAGATCCACACAATGAAAGACTAAAGCAGAAGTGGGGAGATCACTACCCTGCAGGTACAACTTCCCCTCCAGAAAGGAAGACAATCAGCAGCACAGGAGTGACATCACCAAATCCTGTGAACTAGCATCTAGAAGAGGCAACACCATACAGGCAGTCCCCGGGATACCAACAAGATAGGTTCTTATGTAGGTTTGTTCTTGAAGTAGTTCTGAAGCCTAAACATTTTTTAACTTAATGCATTTTTTGCATTAAGATAAAAAAATTTTTAGGCATCAGCATCCCATTATTTTCTGAAGGCACGTAATCTGCTAAATGCAGTAAGCCACTGCAACCAATCAGCAGCCACCTTTCATTAGTTACCCAGCAGCCTCACCAGTGAGATACTGCCAGACTTTCAATGGGTCAGTGCAAGTTGCACTACAATCCTCACGGCTCCTCTGCAGTTGTCAAATTCAGATCTACTAAGTATTAATTCTTTTTAAACTTTTATTGTAAAAACCTAAAACAAAAACCACAAAAAGGTCATGCTAGTGACATCTACACAAATAGAAGATAAAAAAAAAAAAAAAAAAAAAAAAAAAAAAACACGGTCAGCAGGAAACAAGCGGTATGTAAGGAAATAGACCGGGGAGGGTGCAAATGGAAGGAGGAGGTTTAGAACAAAGGTGACTCTTTAGGAAAAGCCAGGCTTCAGGAAGAGGCAGGAGAAGCCTCTGAAGAGACAAGGCCTTGTCTGCCTCCCTCTTTGTAGCAGAGAAAACGAGGAGTTGGCAGCTCTGCTGTGGATGATGCAATCCCAGTGTAGAGAGCAGACAGAAGAGCAGTATCAATAATCCAGCAGACTCCAGGGCTCCTCAGTGGATCTTTGTCTCTCTCTCCTTAAACCTTTCACTGCCTGTGGGGCCCCGAGGTGCGCTGTAACACTGCGCCGAGGGCCCCGCACCGCCGCTAAAAGGGTTACAATCTGCCTCCCCTCCTCCCACCTAGCATCGGCATCCTGATAACTGCATTACTGATAACTCAATCAGCTCATCTCCTCCACTGTCCTAAAGCAGCATAAAGGAGCTATGCAAAGTATATTTTAGATTTACCGATGGCAAAAACGTATGGAGAGACCCGATCATTCAAAAACATCTGGACACAATCTTAAGTGATATGTACATCCAATATTTAGGATGACCGATCACCTCATTACTAGGGCACTGCAATTATCTGCTTTATCACAAATGATAAAAAAAATAAAAAAAATAAAAATAAGCAGTTGTATACCCATTTTTTCTACTTTTACCTACAGGTGAGCCTATAAACAAGGCCTACAACAAGGCCTACACCAAGGCCTACAACAAGGCCTACACCAAGGCCTACAACAAGGCCTACAACAAGGCCTACAACAAGGCCTACAACAAGGCCTACAACAAGGCCTACAACAAGGCCTACAACAAGGCAGAAATTAATTTTTCCTAAACCTGCATGCAGCTGCTGATGTGAACAGCGCATGCGCTGTGAAGGCCTGGCTGAAAGTCCAGCAGACGCTGTCGGGCCTTGCTGGGGGGAAAAAAAAAAAAAAAAAAAAAAAAAAAAGACGGGGGAGTGACGTAATCGCGGCTTCGGCCACTCGCAGCGCTGAAGCCACGATAGCCTGAAGAAACATGTCAGCTCCCTCGGCGTGGCCCGGGACCAGATGCCGAGGCCTCGTTCTAAGGTATTTCATAATGAGCTAGTGTAAAAAAAATAAAGCTGCGGGTATTCAACTGCTTTAAATAAAAAAATAAAAATTAAATAAAAATTAAAAAAAAGGCCAGACAGCCACCAGACCTGTAGGGGATTTGTAGCGTTCCCGCATCGCACCCATGTGACCCGCGTCTGAACCCCACGGGAACAGCTCATGCTAAATGTATTCAATGTTCAGATATGCAGCAATTATCTAATCAGATGAAACACTGCATTTGTCAGAGTTTTACGTGATCACATCGTCCTAAATGATGTCTATGCATTTTGCAGAAACGCACTACAGTCCATTTAACATGATTTCCTATGGGTCACGTCCACATCTCTGCATCTTCAACTCGTGCGTTTTATTTGGAAAGGGTCGGGGGCTTTTTTTCAACAGCAGGTTGTGCTTTTGGTTCCTCAGACATCAAAGCAACCGAAAAGCATTGAAAATGCAGTGCTTGCATTTTTGATGCGTTTCATCTGCATTTTGGCCGATTTCTCCTGCATGGCGACACAACCCAAAAACGCATTGAAAAAAAAAAAAGGCATAAAAAAAAAGTGTCAAAAAACACTGGAAAACGCATCAACCGTAACCAGCTTAAGTGTGACCCTCGCATGCGGTTCTGTGCCGTGTGATTTCAGCTCATTCATTTTTAATGAGGCTAAATCGCACTGCACCAAAAGAAGTGCATGCACTACTTTTTAAAAGCCTAAGTTCACACTGAACTGCATGTGAAACGCACAGAAATTAAAAAGTGCATTCCTGTGCAAGTCACATACGATTCTGTGCAGTGCGTTTTGAGTCCACTCATTCTGGATGGC
>CM053032.1:28441799-28451489 GCA_028564925.1 Lithobates sylvaticus
TGAGAACCGAGCGATCAAACACCACAGATCGCTCAGTTCTCCCTGAGCAGAGAGCTGGTGAATATCAGTCGCAGCTCTCCGTTCTGCCCCCCTCGCGCTCACTTTAGTGGCCAGCTCTGGAGGGGGCGGGGGCAGCCAGCTCAGGCTCTTAGCGGCTTGCTGAGAGGCTGAGCCGGGTGCCCTTCCAGACATGTGAACAAATCCCAACCATGCGGTCACGACCTTTCCCGAACATGGACGAGCTGTGATATCCTCCAACGGGTGCGCCGTTGTCTGCCGAAAACGGGTCACAGGAGTGCAGAATCAACAGAATGAAGTACAGCCAAATGAACACCTTTAATTTCGCTATCCTCACCAACATTGCGCATATAGAAGGTGTGCATAGAGGAAATTTCCACTGCCGGGAACTGTACTCACCCAGCCATGATCCCTACTGATGCATGAAACCCAAACAATGACTGTACTTGACAATGACTGAAATACTGTTCAGCTGTTAATAATTTTCCACCCTCGGCCAATTTTTTAAATGACTGGTTAAGCCTGGGGGGTGCCTAGGGGGGCGACCCACAGCTTAAAATTTGCCAACTTTGTAAGAATCCGATGAAAGTCAAGTTGTGTATGGCTGGCCTAAATGGGTTGTAAAGGTTGTGGTTTTTTTTTTTTTTTTTTTTTTTTTTTTTTTACGAAATTGCATTTTTTGCATTAGGGTCAAACCAACCATTGTCAGCTCCCCAGCCCACCACCCACAAATACCTACCTTAGTTGATCTGGACCCAGCACTGTGCCCGGGAGCAGCCACTGGCTCCTGCTGCCGTTAATCAAATCCAGTGACAAGGGAGTGGGGGGTAAGCCATACAATAGAGACACAGAGCACGGCTCAGGATCAAGCCTGCACATGTGCCACCACAGAAGACGACTTTGTTGTTGAACATGGAGTAGATCAGGGATAAGCAATTAGCGGAACCTCCAGCTGTTGCAAAACAGTCCCATCATGCCTCTGCCTGTCATGCTTGTGGCTGTCAGTCTTGCTATGCTCATGGGACTTGTAGTTCTGCAATAGCTGGAGGTCCACTATTTGTATATCCCTGGAGTAGATGAAGAGCCAAGAGCACCGGCTTATAGAAGAGGATCGGGGCTGCTCTGACATGTTTGTGCTATAAAAAAAAAAACACACAACTTTACAATCACTTTAAACATCTCAATCCTATATAGCGCCACCTTGCTGTGCAACAGAATTGATAAATGTCCCCAAAAGTGATGCTTCTTTGATGTCTAGACAAACGGCTTGTTTCACATCATGTGATCACATCCGGGAAAAAAAAAATGAAGTGCCCCAAGTGCAAGAAGTGGTTTATAATGTAGGCACTGTTGCAGGTAATCTCATGTTTTTCCATTTATCAAATCCAGGCAGATGGAAAAATAAAGGCAATGTTTTTATAAAAAAAAAAAAATGTGTATATATATTTATATATATCTATATATATATATATATATATATATCTTAAATATAATATATATATTTTTATATTTTTTTTTTTTTTTTTTTTTTATATATATAAATATCTCTCTATATAAATGCAGCTAGTTGAAGAATCTGACATGGCTTCTACATCTTAATTCCCTGAACACTTTGAAGAGCGGAGGGAGGGGCGACGTTAAGCCACTTTGGTGTGCAGCATTACATGTGCCAACAATGAATGCAGAAAACAGAAGTAAAAAGAGCAGAGGGATGATCTCATCAGCCTGCACATTCTCCTCTTTTACTACCTGATCAGGCTCTTCCAAACAAGTCCTTCATGTCACCTAGATTACTCTGCCTCTAGAACCACCATTAAAGGATACAGACAAGACTTCGGCCGGCCATACACGGTTCCAATCACTGATTATTAATGAGCAGGTTTATTGTACCAAGTTGATCGATCAACTTGGGTACAACCAGCCTGCCAGATTTGCTTGCAATTATCGCAAGCGGCTGCTATGGCCACTAGCGATAATCACTGTCTTCTCTTGGTGGGGGCTTCTTTAATCAAACAATTGCGGATTTCCCATCAGCACTGCCTGTGAGGGCATGGCGTAAGGCAGTGGTTCTCAACCTTCTAGTCCCCTTGATAACAGTAAAATTATTTTCGTAGCGTGGGTTGTCAGCACCCAAGACAAGACAAGTAATTTGTGCCCCTAACCCACGGACACTTAGCGCTCCGAGTCCCACTCGTACATTAGTGAAACCCCTTATGGTACATTTTAGGATGTAGCACTCTTTGTTCTCCTTTTATCCCTCTCTGTCCTAATTTCTTGCCCCCCCCCCCCAATCCCTCTCTCTAGCCATCTTTCTTGTTTTTTCTCTCATTCTTTCTCCCCCTTTTTCTTTGTAACTCACCCTCTTTAAAGCTGGCCATACACTATTAGATTATCTGCAGATTTTCTATGGTTAGATGGAAAAAGTGGAGATTCCTCCATCCACACAGTTTAGTGAACATGGCGAAATCGGTTGCACTTTTTCCATCTAACCATAGAAAATCTGCAGATAATCTATAGGTGTATGGCCAGCTTTACTCTCCCTTCCATGTATTCTCTATTTTTATTCCTTCTCTTACATCTTGGTGGGGGTTGGGATGAGTGGCAGTGCTGGGGGGGATGAGTCAACTTAGGTGCTCTTGATCAAGATCTGGTGATCGGAGAACTGTAGTGGGGACTTTTAATGGTAACTATAATCACAGGTAGTGTTACTCACTGTGTCTCCGACTTTGTGGTGTCTCGTAGCAGTGACACCTAGGCCAACATCAGTTGATGGGGTCTCCTTCAGCCCCTCCCACTTCACATTCTTCACCAGTCAGCTGACCTCTAGTCCCTGCCCCCCAGCCATGCCATGAACTGAATGGGCGGCTGCGAAGTAGCCGAGTGGGCGGCCACGGGCTCCACGAACAGCCCAGCTGGGCGGCCGCGAAAAGGCTGGGAAGAGCGGTCCGGGCTTCAGGAACAGCCCAGCATTCGGTGACCCCTGGCAAATCGTCATTCGACCAACAGGTTGAGAACCACTGGCCTAAAGACTTGTTCACACCAGGTTGAGAACCACTGGCCTAATGCCCAGTACACACGCTCTGATTATTGGACGTCAAAAGCCCCTTTGGACAGATCATTCGATAATCTGATCGTTAGTACGCAGCTTTCGACAGCCGATCACGATAGTCCGTCCAACCAAATCCGAAGGCACAAACAGGAAAACTTCGGTCGGACGACAGCCCATCGTATGACAATCGTGTAATCAGTTGAGTATGCGTCCGATAAAAGTTGTTCGACAAACACCACGCATGCTCGGAATCACGAAAATAAACCAGGACACATCTTTTAAAATACGTAGCTACGCACAGCGGAAGATTTTTCCAGAATCGTATGATGAAAATCTTGCACACATTTTGCACTGTTGTATTCGATCTTAGTTGTATGCAACAAAATGCGAACGATGTGTCGTACGATAATCGGAGCGTGTGTACGGGGCATAAGGGATTGTTCACACCAGGTGTGCTGGGTAAGCGCAAGACAAGGCAAAAAGCCCTGTTTCTTATGTGAGCCATTCACAGCAATGCTTTGCAGTGGTGGGCACTGGACATAATAGGAAAAGAAAAAAAAAAAAAAAAATCACGGATTTTCTCATCTTTCCATCTATTAAATCTTCTGCCCTTGTTGTTGTTTAACTTTGGATAGTAAAACATTTTTTTTCTGCCAGTAAATCCCACTTCCTGTTTGTCAGGTCATTAGCCTAGGCTTATGTGGTGCACAGCTCTATCACGCACTCTTGTGAGGAGTTTGCCAGGAAGGGAGGTGACGAGTTGTAAGAGAGCCAATCAGAGCTGCAAAGCTGGGGAGGTGTGCCTCTGTAAATCCAGGAAGTGAACAGGCAGTTTCAAGAAGAATGCAGCCAGACTTAGTGGAGGGAGATTTCTGCAGCATATTTGGCGAGTACAGAATCACAGCATATATAAAATAATATTCAAAGTAGTTGGAGGGAAGCTTCAGAATGGCAAAGAAGTTATTACAAATTTTACGAGCAGACTGCAGTTACTCTTTAAAACATTTAAAAGCAAAAAGCAAACAAAAAAAAAAACGAAGGAACATTTAGATTTTGTAAGGACCGAGTTAAATTATGTGTTAAACCAGCCACTTGCGGTCTCCATCGGAAAGCCGGTGTGACACGGCAGAAGCGCAATCGGTTTCCTGTGGCTCATCGTTGTCACCCTATAACAAGTACCTGCACAGGGAGCTTAATAGCAGAAACTCCAAGTATTTTAATGACAGCTACAGACTTTAAAAAGAAATGAAGATGTTAAAATATATACAGCATTTTAAATGTTTAATGATTGGGTTTAAATCTGCCTTATAGTAATTGTGAGCTTTTCCTTGTGTGAACTTGACTCCACGGTACGAACAGCCTCCTAAACAAATGCGTTTGTCTACCCACAATTCTTAGATATGGCACTGATAATAAATGTACTATCTGCATGTTGCAAATACAGCGAGTATGACTTTGAAATACAGCGGAAGGCTTACTAGGGCAAAGTGTCCCTAGTGCTTAGCAAATGGCTGTATAACGGCGTCTCCAGTTTCAAACTCCTCATTAGCTCTACGACAGGAGACACGATGACTGATTCGCGCTGCCATCTCAAAATGTAGAATGGGAAACTCTGAAATAGAAAAAATATACGGTGAATCTGCAGGACACAAAAAAAAAGGCAGCCATTGTGTGCGCCGGACCAAAATACCAATAACCAAAACATGCAAAAAAATAAATTTTCCTACAAAACTATTAAAGACTGCGGCAGTGTAAGCCAAAGTCCTATTTGTTATATCATTCAAAAATATGAATGTAATCAAGGGGAGCACTAAGGAGTTTTTTTTCCCACTCAGGACCGATTAAAAAAAAAAAAAAAAAATGCTGAAAGCAAAAATCTTCAGACTGCGCCAATAGCTCCTCTGTAGAGGGGTGGAGGGGAAGGATAGTTGCAGTCTGCTTGTTTCAGCAAAGCATAACTACAATATTTCCCTAGACATCCATGTGCTTCGTTTGGTAGGGCCGGTACAGGAAACAAAGCCACCGCTTGCAGTGTCCCCCAGAGGGTCAAGGGTCAGGCAGCCTCATAGGACAGTCTGAAGCGAATGAAAACTCCTACTAGCTTTAAAGGGATTGTATGGGTTTGTTTTTTTATAACTAACCTGTTATACTTGCCTCCACTGTGCAGTTCATTTTGCACAGAGTGGCCCGATCCTCCTGTTCTGGGGTCCCTCTGTGGCTGTCTTAGCTCCTCCCCGCAATAGCTAACCCCCTCTGGGAAGCTCTATCCCGAGGGGGTTAGCTTGCGGGCGCTCTCCCTGTCATACGCCATCATAGACAGCATGTATGACTCGGTCCCGCCCCCCAGCGGGCTGCATCATTGGATGTAAAAAAACAGCAGCGCGAGCCAATGGCTGCGCTGCCATCAATCTCTCCTATCTATTCAATCACCGGCCAGACTCCATGGAGAAGAGGACACCGGGGGGATGCGCACAGCAGGTGAACGGGCTCAGGTAAGTCAAACGGGGGGGGGGGGGGCGTCATTGCCAGGTGTTTTATTTACCTTAATGCATAGGATGCATTAAAGTGAAAAAAACATGAACCTTCACAGCCCCTTTAATCAGACAATGATAGAAGTCATGAGATGAGAAAAGGTATTTAGCAGTTTATATTTACTAAAATGTTCTCATTTCCATGTTCTGTGGGAGACCAGAGATATAGTGAACGCAGGCTCCTGGGTTTAGTAACACTAAGCATATATCCTCATGGATGGGTTTCCCATCTCTACTGCCCAGACCAAGATGTCCCTAGCAGTGCCATATTAACCGTTAGCCCACAAGTGTGGAAACTGGGAGCAGTATAAAAACAGTACTCTTACAGCAGCAAATCATGCTTGCTGCATGGGCAGGGACGTGACCTACTGCCACAGTATAGGTCTAGTCACCCAACCGGGAGAGTCCGGGGAATGTGGAACTGGAAACATTGCAGGCGGAATCAGCTATTTTCCAAGAAGTTATCCTGAGAGAGTGCAGTTTCTGCACAGCTAGAGAGTAATAAAAAAGACCTTTATACTCAGGGTAGTTGCAATGACATTTCTAACTGGGCAGAATACATACTATGCATTCTGTATTAGAAGATTGACAAGCCAATTATTGTGGCGTTTTAAAGTGGAAGTAAACCCCCTATCGTTTTCAGCCAAGGAAGCTGCCATCTTTGCCTCTGTTTAATCTTCAACTGCCACAGTGCTGCACATGTGATCCGTTATGACACCAGCCATTGGATGGTTTGACTGGTTGGTTGAGAGCACAGCCAATGTGCAGTTTGCATTCACGGCATGCCTTTTTTTTTAGACTTTTAAATCGATGGGTTTACTTCCGCTTTAAGTTGGAAAAACCTGCGATTGTCTGAGATTATCCCCCCCCCTTCATTTTATGGCTAAAGTTCCACTTTAACTGAAGTGGAGAAAAAAAAAATAAAATTAGGGTCATCGGCCTGACAACGATTGGTCAGGACTATGTAAATATCAGAAATAGACAAATCTAAATTCCCATGGCAGGTAAAGCCGTTCTCAAATATTTACCGTATATACTCGAGTATAAGCCGACCCGAATATAAGCAGAGGTACCTAATTTTACCACAAAAATGGGAAAACGTATTGACTCCAGTATAAGCCTAGGGTGAGAGATGCGCAGCTAGTGTAAGTGGAAAAGAGGGTCAACAATGCCCATTTGCATGCCTCACTGTGCCCATTTGCAGCCATAGGTGCCCCAAACTTCAAACTTGGTAGTTAAGGGTTTCCTAAATGCCCCCTAGCTGCAGCCAAAAATATGGGGTCTCTGGACCCAAAGGGTCCCAAAATGACATTGTTGCAGATGGACACAGTTGACCTATTTGGGGGTCCTGTATCTCGGGGTCACTTGGTGCTAGGTACCCCAAAATGTGGTATGCAAACCCGGTGGAACTAGCACTACAATATATCCAAATTTGTTCCCATCACCAAGTGCCCCCGAGATACGGGGCCAAAAAAGTCAGGTCTGAAAATGTCATTCTATGTGCTTGACTCGAGTATAAGCCGAGGGGCGGCATTTTCAGCACCAAAAAAAAAAGTGCTGAAAACCTCGGCTTATACTAGAGTATATACGGTAATGTATGCATTTAACCATTTTTGCTGGAGTTTAGCTTCAAGGGCCCAGGAAAGTCCCCACCCCCCCCCCCCATAGACCGATAACAGAAGACCCATCATTTGTAAGGCATGCCGGCTACCTGGATTCTGGAAATGGCCCAGTCCTGATTCCAGCAACGCCTACTACATTGCACAATATGAAGCAGTGGCCTGCTTTTCTTTTAAGAAGATTTCAGACAAATCCCAATTTCCTTTTTTTTTTTTTTACATTCAATAGGCTAAATTACACTGCAAGGCCCAAGCATTCCAAATTCAGACCATTCTATCGCCTCTTTCAGCGCCGACTTCCAACCAGCTAAAATTATCTGCACTGCCAACTTCCCCACTCATGGATCACTGTCAGGCAACTTCTGGAAGCATCCTTCTCCCCGCACTGCCCTAATTTCTCTCCTCCATACAATAAAACATTAATCTTATTCCCAAGGAAAATGCAGCACAGACTCCGGTGGGCGGCAGAGGTTCACTGGCTGCTTTCGCCTTCAAATCACGTACCGAAAATATAATGGATAACTGCTCTGGTGTTCACTCCTGTGACCTCAATCTAATCATTCCTTCACCCCCTGTGGAATGTAAGACTACTGTCATGAAGCCATCTCCTTCCTGCATCGCATAAAGAGAGCCTAAAAAGAGCAGAAAAAAAAAAAAAAAAAAAAAAAAAGGATTCTGCAGCTATGAACTATCCTCTCGTTTCATAGCGGAATCCTGGATAAAACTTTGATATGGATGTAAAGGGAACATATCTATCTGTAATGCCCTGCAGATATTTGTGACAACAGTAAAAAGGTAAAATGCTCCCAGAAGATAGAAAGAATAAAATTGGTTAAAAAAAAATAAAATAAAATGCTGGTATGGCAGAAGCCAAGAAAATAAAAAAAAACACAATCCTGACCTCCGAATCTACTAAACTGCTCATGGAGGTCCACCGATCCCATCCAGAGCCCTACACCGGGCACATCACCAGATTGTTGAGGCTTTGCAGGAGAATGATTGATACAGAAATCACAGTAGGGATCGGCTTTCATTCCCGATCGATATCAGGTCCAGGGATAGGTATGCTCACACTCTGATATATTCTATACACACAACTGTTAAAAGTCACTGAGATCCATTAAGCAACTGAAACTTGCCAAATGCCTGTTAAAACCTGCTAATAGTTTACTTAAAGCTACAGACAGCACTCCAATTAAGATCAGAACAAACCTAAACTGGAGATGAAGGGTACTTTCAAAAAGGGAACTCTGGCATGCACCCTCCCCCCTAGTATTTTTTTAAGACGTATAAAAAAGGACAAGTGCCACTAAAGCCTAGGACACAGGGGCCGAATGTCAGGCGTCATCGGCCAGGTCAATAGAAACCAGATGACATTTGGCCTGTGCGTTCGGCTGGCTTCTGTCAAAGGCTTGTGACTGTATAAAGGTCTGCCGACCGGCTCCTTATCAACGCTCAGCCGCTGACCCAAGCGTTCTAGCGGGCATCCCTGTCAGAACACAATGGCTCAGCAGGGGAGATCGCTGTACTAACATTGGATTGTTAGTACAGCGGCTCCAAAACTAGTGGCGTGCACTAGGCTTAAGCCTGTGCGATAACACTTCCTGGGAGATGGGGGTTGGGGGGCATGTAAGCGACCACCTGGGTGCACAAGGTATGGCACAAATTTTTTTGTATAGGGTGGTGAAGGGTAAAAAAAAAAAATGCTCAAGACTGTTTAGATGCTTAGTAACTGGTTCCTAATGGCTCACTGAAACATGATGCTTTCCAGTCTCGTACTTATTATTATTACAGGTACTTGTACAGCGCTTTACATATATTGCTACACAGCCGGGTACACAGTGCGCATGCGCGAGCCGCACACTGCGATTGGCCGGGCAATCTTCTGGGACCGGTGATGTATCCCAGAAGATTGCACGGAGGGAGGGGTGAACTTCCTTCCTGCTCAGCGGAGCTCCGGAAGGAAGTGGGAGCTGTGTGCCCCTAAAAAGAGGTTATCCCCCCCCCCCAAAAGTGGCATGTCAGTGGTCACCTTAACTTAAAGCAGACGTTCCATTTTTGGGTGAAACTCCACTTTAATGTGGAAAAAGCAATAGTAAAAGATAAACGGAAAAAAAAAAATAAACGTTTGCATACAAATCCCAATTAGAAGCAGCAGAGAACCCTTAGGCCTCATGTACACTGCTGCTGGTTAACGGATGTTTAGGATCAGTTGGGCGTTTTCTTCAGCTGCCCCTCTCCTCTGTTATCAGTACATGTACACAGGGTCATTTATAGTCCTTTCTAGGCAGTGGAGTTTAGAATCATTTTTTGTAAAGCAGGGTGGATGTTCAGAGGCATTTGAGACGTCTGTAACAGCTTGTAAACGCTTATATTTATGGTGCCATTGGGTGTGGGGTTTTAACACCAGTGGCGCTGCCAAGTGATAGTATGCAGATGCCCCAATAAGGGCTCCTCCTGAGAGACCCCAAAA
>CM053032.1:28451989-28506989 GCA_028564925.1 Lithobates sylvaticus
GGGTTTTTTCGCCATCCTCACCACCATTCGCGCCATATCACGAAGGTTGTGCATTGCAGGAAATTTCCAATGCCCGCGAACTGTAACTCACCCAGCCAATCGATCTCCTACTGATGCATGAAACCCAAACAATGACTGTCACATTGACAATGACCTGACATAATACTGTTTCAGACTGTTAATAACTTTCCAACCTTCGGCCCAATTTTTAAATGGACTGGTCTAGTCCCTATAGTGCAGTGTGCTCTAGGGGGACGACCACACTAAAGCTTTAAAATTTGCCAACTATGTAAAGAATCCGATGAATAGTTCAAGCATGTGATCTGGCTGGGCTAAATGCGTTGTAAGATGGATGAGGGTTTTTTTTTTTCTTTTTTCTTTTTTTTTTTTCGAAAATTGAATTTGTTGCAATTTGGCGTTCAATAACCAACACATTGACAGCTCCCAGCCCACCACCCACAAATACACTACCTGTACGATTCGTTCTGGACCCAGCACTGTGCCCGGGAGCTATCACCTGCGTCTCTATTGCTGACTGTTACAATCATAAATCACAGATGGACAAAGGGAGTGGGGGAGTACATGCCTATACAATAGAGACACAGAGCACGGCTCCATGGATCATGCCTGCACACTTGTGCCACCACTGGAAGACGACCTTGTTGTTGAACATGTTGCAGTAGATCTGTGATAAGCAATTAAGCGGAACCTCCAGCTGTTGCACAGAAACAGTCACTATCACTGCCTATGCCTGTCATGCTTGTGGCTGGCAGGTCTTCGTCTATGCCCTCATTCTTGTGTACTTGTAGATTCTGCAATAGCTGGAGTTCCAATACTTTGTATTTATCCCATGGCGTAGATGAAGACCTCAAGAGCACCGAGCTCTTACCTATACGAAGAGGATCGGATGCTTCTCTGACATTGTCTTGTTGCTTATAAAAAAAAACACACAACTTACAATTTCAACTTTTATTAATTTTTAAACTTTAATCTACTTTTAAACATCTCAATCCTTAATTATAGCGCCAACCTTGCTGTGCACACAGAATCTGCATTACAATGTCCTCATATAGCAGATTGATTCCTTTTGTATGTCTAGCACAATACGGCTTGTTTCACATCATGTGATCACATCCGGGAAAAAAAAAATGAAGTGCCCAAGGTGCAAGAAGTGGTTTATAATGTAGGCACTGTTGCAGGTAATCTCATGTTTTTCCATTTATCAAATCCAGGCAGATGGAAAAATAAAGGCAATGTTTTTATAAAAAAAAAAAAAAAAAAATGTTGTATATATATATATATATATAGATATTTTTTTTTTTTTTTTTTATATATATAAATATCTCTCTATATAAATGCAGCTAGTTGAAGAATCTGTCATGGCTTCTACATCTTAATTCCCTGAACACTTTGAAGAGCGGAGGGAGGGGCGACGTTAAGCCACTTTGGTGTGCAGCATTACATGTGCCAACAATGAATGCAGAAAACAGAAGTAAAAAGAGCAGAGGGATGATCTCATCAGCCTGCACATTCTCCTCTTTTACTACCTGATCAGGCTCTTCCAAACAAGTCCTTCATGTCACCTAGATTACTGTGCCTCTAGAACCACCATTAAAGGATACAGACAAGACTTCGGCCGGCCATACACGGTTCCAATCACTGATTATTAATGAGCAGGTTTATTGTACCAAGTTGATCGATCAACTTGGGTACAACCAGCCTGCCAGATTTGCTTGCAATTATCGCAAGCGGCTGCTATGGCCACTAGCGATAATCACTGTCTTCTCTTGGTGGGGGCTTCTTTAATCAAACAATTGCGGATTTCCCATCAGCACTGCCTGTGAGGGCATGGCGTAAGGCAGTGGTTCTCAACCTTCTAGTCCCCTTGATAACAGTAAAATTATTTTCGTAGAGTGGGTTGTCAGCACCCAAGACAAGACAAGTAATTTGTGCCCCTAACCCACGGACATTTAGCGCTCCGAGTCCCACTCCCCACTCGTACATTAGTGAAACCCCTTATGGTACATTTTAGGATGTAGCACTCTTTGTTCTCCTTTTATCCCTCTCTGTCCCCCCCCCCCCCCCCTACCCCCCCCCCCCCCATTTCTTGCCCCCCCCCCCCCCCCCCCAATCCCTCTCTCTAGCCATCTTTCTTGTTTTTTCTCTCATTCTTTCTCCCCCTTTTTCTTTGTTCCTCACCCTCTTTAAAGCTGGCCATACACCTATAGATTATCTGCAGATTTTCTATGGTTAGATGAAAAAAGTGGGAGATTCCTCCATCCACACAGTTTAGTGAACATGGCGAAATCGGTTGCACTTTTTCCATCTAACCATAGAAAATCTGCAGATAATCTATAGGTGTATGGCCAGCTTTACTCTCCCTTCCATGTATTCTCTATTTTTTCCTTCTCTTACGTCTTGGTGGGGGTTGGGATGAGTGGCAGTGCTGGGGGATGAGTCAACTTAGGTGCTCTTGATCAAGATCTGGTGATCGGAGAACTGTAGTGGGGACTTTTAATGGTAACTATAATCACAGGTAGTGTTACTCACTGTGTCTCCGACTTTGTGGTGTCTCGTAGCAGTGACACCTATGCCAACATCAGTTGATGGGGTCTCCTTCAGCCCCTCCCACTTCACATTCTTCACCAGTCAGCTGACCTCTAGTCCCTGCCCCCCAGCCATGCCATGAACTGAATGGGCGGCTGCGAAGTAGCCGAGTGGGCGGCCACGGGCTCCACGAACAGCCCTGCTGGGCGGCCGCGAAAAGGCGGGGAAGAGCGGTCCGGGCTTCAGGAACAGCCCAGCATTCGGTGACCCCTGGCAAATCGTCATTCGACCAACAGGTTGAGAACCACTGGCCTAAGGACTTGTTCACACCAGGTTGAGAACCACTGGCCTAAGGACTTGTTCACACCAGGTTGAGAACCACTGGCCTAATGCCCCGTACACACGCTCCGATTATCGGACGACAAAAGTCGCTTTCGGACAGATCATTCGATAATCTGATCGTTAGTACGCAGCTTTCGACAGCCGATCACGATAGTCCGTCCAACCAAATCCGAAGGAACAAACAGGAAAACTGTGGTCGGACGACAGCCCATCGTACGACAATCGTGTAATCAGTACAGTATGCGTCCGATAAAAGTCGTTCGACAAACACCACGCATGCTCGGAAAAAACGAAAATAAACCAGGACACATCTTTTAAAATACGTAGCTACGCACAGAGGAAGATTTTTCCAGAATCGTATGATGAAAATCTTACACACATTTTGCACTGTTGTATTCGATCTTCGTTGTATGCAACAAAATGCGAACGATCTGTCGTACGATAATCGGAACGTGTGTACGGGGCATAAGGGCTTGTTCACACCAGGTGTGCTGGGTAAGCGCAAGACAAGGCAAAAAGCCCTGTTTCTTATGTGAGCAATTCACAGCAATGCTTTGCAGTGGTGGGCACTGGACATAAAATAGGAAAAGAGAAAAAAAAAAAATCACTTAAAGCTGATTTTTTCATCTTTCCACCTATTAAATCTTCTGCCCTTGTTGTTTTAACTTTGGATAGTAAAACATTTTTTTTCTGCCAGTAAATCCCTTACACAGCCCACTTCCTGTTTGTCAGGTCATTAGCCTAGGCTTATGTGGTGCACAGCTCTATCACGCACTCTTGTGAGAGTTTGCCAGGAAGGGAGGTGACGAGTTGTAAGAGAGCCAATCAGAGCTGCAAAGCTGGGAGGTGTGCCTCTGTAAATCCAGGAAGTGAACAGGCAGTTTCAGGAAGGATGCAGCCAGACTTAGTGGAGGGAGATTTCTGCAGCATATTTGGCGAGTACAGAATCACAGTATATATAAAATATTCAAAGTAGTTGGAGGGAAGCTTCAGAATGGCAAAGATGTTATTACAAATTATACGAGCAGAAAGCAGTTACTCTTTAAAATGTTTAAAAGCAAAAAACAAACAAATAAAAAATGAAGGAACATTTCGATTTTGTAAGGACTGAGTTAAATTATGTGTTAACCAACCACTTGCGGTCTCCATCGGAAAGCCGGTGTGACACGGCAGAAGCGCAATCGGTTTCCTGTGGCTCAGCGTTGTCACCCTATAACAAGTACCTGCACAGGGAGCTTAATAGCAGAAACTCCAGGTATTTTAATGTCAGCTACAGACTTTAAAATGAAATTACCCGTATTTATCGGCGTATAACACGCACATTCATTTGAAGAGGGAAGTTTCAGGGGGAAAAAAAAATTACATTTGAATAACTTTGAAGCAATATAAGGGTCAGTGCACATCTGCAGCCTCACCATTGCCATCAATGCAGCCTGATCAATGCCCATCTGCAGCCTCACAAGTGCCATCAATGCAGCCTCATCAGTCCACATCAATGCAGCCTCACCCTTGCCATCAATGCAGCCCCCCTCCCTGTCCCCTACAGGGCATCTAAAATTGAAGTATTGGCGTATAACACGCACATGCTATTTGCACCTGATTTTCATGGTGAAAAAGTGAGTGTTATACGCCAATAAATACAGTAATATGTTAAAATATATACAGCATTTTAAATGTTTAATGATTTGGTTTAAATCTGCCTTATAGTAATTGTGAGCTTTTCCTTGTGTGAACTTGACTCCACGGTACTAACAGCCTCCTAAACAAATGCGTTTGTCCACAATTCTTAGATATGGCACTGATAATAAATGTACTATCTGCATGTTGCAAATACAGCGAGTATGACTTTGAAATACAGCGGAAGGCTTACTAGGGCAAAGTGTCCCTAGTGCTTAGCAAATGGCTGTATAACTGCGTCTCCAGTTTCAAACTCCTCATTAGCTCTACGACAGGAGACACGATGACTGATTCGCGCTGCCATCTCAAAATGTAGAATGGGAAACTCTGAAATAGAAAAAATATCCTACGGTGAATCTGCAGGACACAAAAAAAAAAAAAAGCCATTGTGTGCGCCGGACCAAAATACCAATAACCAAAACATGCAAAAAAATAAATTTTCCTACAAAACTATTAAAGACTGCGGCAGTGTGAGCCAAAGTCCTATTTGTTATATCATTCAAAAATATGAATGTAATCAAGGGGAGCACCAAGGAGTTTTTTTCCCACTCAGGACCGATTAAAAAAAATAAAAAAAATGCTGAAAGCAAAAATCTTCAGACTGCGCCAATGGCTCCTCTGTAGAGGGGTGGAGGGAAAGGATAGTTGCAGTCTGCTTGTTTCAGCAAAGCATAAATACAATATTTCCCTAGACATCCATGTGCTTCGTTTGGTAGGGCCGGTACAGGAAACAAAGCCACCGCTTGCAGAGTCCCCTCAATCTTTGTACCCCAGAGGGTCAAGGGTCATGCAGCCTCATAGGACAGTCTGAAGAGAATGAAAACTCCTACTAGCTTTAAAAGGATTGTATGGGTTGGTTTTTTAGAACTAACCCGTTATACTTGCCAACACTGTGCAGTTCGTTTTTGCACAGAGTGGCCCCGATCCTCCCGTTCTGGGGTCCCTCTGTGGCTTTCTCAGCTCCTCCCCGCAATAGCTAACCCCCCTCTGGGAAGCTCTATCCTGAGGGGGTTAGCTTGCGGGCGCTCTCCCTGTCATACTTCATCATAGACACAGCGTGTATGACTCGGTCCCGCCCCCCGGCGATTGACAGCAGCGCGAGCCAATGGCTGTGCTGCCATCAATCTCTCCCATCTATCCAATCAACGGCCAGACTCCGTGGAGAAGAGGACACCGGGGGATGCGTACAGCAGGTGAACGGGCTCAGGTAAGTAAACGGGGGGCCGTCATTGCCAGGTGTTTTTTCACCTTAATGCATAGGATGCATAAAGTGAAAAAACATGAACCTTTACAGCCCCTTTAATCCGACAATGATAGAAGTCATGAGATGAGAAAAGGTATTTAGCAGTTTATATTTACTAAAATATTTGCATTTCCATGTTCTGTGGGAGAGCAGATATAGTGAATGCAGGCTCCTGGGTTTAGTAACACTAAGTATATATCCTCATGGATGGGTTTCCCATCTCTACTGCCCAGACCGAGATGTCCCTAGCAGTGCCATATTAACCATTAGCCCACAAGTGTGGAAACTGGGCGCAGTATAAAAACAGTACTCTCACAGCAGCAAATCATGCTTGCTGCATGGGCAGGGACGTGACCTACTGCCACAGTATAGGTCTAGTCACCCAACCGGGAGAGTCCTGGGAATGTGGGACTGGAAACATTGCAGGCGGAATCAGCTATTTTCCAAGACGTTATCCTGAGAGAGTGCAGTTTCTGCACAGCTAGAGAGTAATAAAAAAGACCTTTATACTTCGGGGAGTTGCAATGACATTTCTAACTGGGCAGAATACATACTATGCATTCTAGATCTGTATTAGAAGATTGACGAGCCAATTATAGTGGCGTTTTAAGTTGGAAAAACCTGCGATTGTCTGAGATTGTTTCTCCCCCCCCCCCCCTTCATTTTATGGCTAAAGTTCCACTTTAACTGAAGTGGAGAAAAAAAATAAAATTAAGGTCATCGGCCTGACTCAACGATTGCGCAGGACTATGTAAATATCAGAAATAGACAAATCTAAATTCCCATGGCAGGTACAGGCGTTCTCAAATATTTACTGCATATACTCGAGTATAAGCCGACCCGAATATAAGCCGAGGCACCTAATTTTACCACAAAAAATGGGAAAACTTATCGACTCGAGTATAAGCCTAGGGTGAGAAATGCACAGCTACTGTAAGTGAAAAAAGAGGGTCAACAATGCCCATTTGCAACCTCACTGTGCCCATTTGCATGCCTCACTGTGCCCATTTGCAGCCATAGGTGCCTTCAAACTTGGTAGTCAAGGGTTCCTAAATGCCCCCTAGCGGCAGCCAAAAATTGGGGTCTCTGGACCCACAGGGTCCCAAAATGACATTGCTGCAGATGGACACAGTTGACCGATTTGGGGGGTCCCGTATCTCGGGGTCACTTGGTGCTAGGTACCCCAAATTTGGTATGCAAACCCGGTGGAACTAGCACTACAATATATCCAAATTTGTTCCCATTACCAAGTGCCCCCGAGATACAGGGCCCCAAAGTCGGGTCAGAAAATGTCATTCTATGTGCTTGACTCGAGTATAAGCCGAGGGGGGCATTTTCAGCACCAAAAAAAAATGTGCTGAAAACCTCGGCTTATACTCAAGTATACAGGGGGTCCCCGGGTTACAAACAAGATAGGGACTGTAGGTTGTTCTTAAGTTGAATCTGTTTGTAAGTCGGAACAGGTAAATTTTTTAAGTGTAGCTCCAGCCAAAAAATCTATTTTTAAAGTTTTTTAGATAACATAGAGAAGGGTTATCACCCCTGTAACATTTTTTTGCTGTCTGGGCCCCTGTTCAGAAGATTTCACCTCACCTTCTGTCCAATGACAATTGGATTTTGAAAGTTTTGGGTTGTTAGGGAAGCATGGACTGGTGATAAAGCATCAGTGGAGACACCTTTTACCCATAATAACTCTTACAGGAGTGAATTTCCCTTTCCTAGGGGTAGATTTCCTCTCACTTCCTGTTGTCTCCCTCCGTTTGTAAGTAGGAGTCGTTTGTAAGTCGGATGTTTGTAAGTCGGGGACCCCCTGTATACGGTAATGTATGCATTTAACCATTTTTGCTGGAGTTTAGCTTCAAGGACCCAGGAAAGTCCCCCCCCCCCCCCAAAGACTGATAACAGAAGACCCATCATTTGTAAGGCATGCCGGCTACCTGGATTCTGGAAATGGTCCAGTCCTGATTCCAGCAACGCCTACTACATTGCACAATCTGAAGCAGTGGCCTGCTTTTCTTTTAAGAAGATTTGAGACAAATCCCAATTTCCTTTTTTTTACATTCAATAGGCTAAATTACACTGCAAGGCCCAAGCATTCCAAATTCAGACCATTCTACAGCCTCTTTCTGCGCCGACTTCCAACCAGCTAAAATTATCTGCACTGCCAACTTCCCCACTCATGGATCACTGTCAGACAAGTTCTGGAAGCATCCTTCTCCCCGCACTGCCCTAATTTCTCTCCTCCATACAATAAAACATTAATCTTATTCCCAAGGAAAATGCAGCACAGACTCGGGTGGGCGGCAGAGGTTCACTGGCTGCTTTCGCCTTCAAATCACGTACCGAAAATATAATGGATAACTGCTCTGGTGTTCACTCCTGTGACCTCAATCTAATCATTCCTTCACCCCCTGTGGAATGTAAGACTACTGTCATGAAGCCATCTCCTTCCTGCATCGCATAAAGAGAGCCTAAAAAGAGCAGAAAAAAAAAAGATTCTGCAGCTATGAACTATCCTCTCGTTTCATAGGGGAATCCTGGATAAAACTTTGATATGGATGTAAAGGGAACATATCTATCTGTAATGCCCTGCAGATATTTGTGACAACAGTAAAAAGGTAAAATGCTCCCAGAAGATAGAAAGAATAAAATTGGTTTAAAAAAAAAAAAAAAAAATGCTGGTACAGCTCAGAAGCCAAGAAAATAAAAAACACAATCCTGACCTCCGAATCTACTAAACTGCTCATGGAGGTCCAGTGATCCCATCCAGAGCCCTACACCGGGCACATCACCAGATTGTTGAGGCTTTGCAGGAGAATGATTGATACAGAAATCACAGTAGGGATCAGCTTTCATTCCCGATCGATATCAGGTCCAGGGATAGGTATGCTCACACCCTGATATATTCTACACATACATCTGTTAAAAGCCACTGAGATCCATTAAGCACCTGAAACTTGCCAAATGCCTGTTAAAACCTGCTAATAGTTTACTTAAAGCTACAGACAGCACTCCAATTACGATCAGAACAAACCTAAACTGGAGATGAAGGGTGCTTTCAAAAAGGGAACTCTGGCATGCACCCCCCCCCCTAGTATTTTTTTTTTTTTTTAAGATGTATAAAAAAAGGACAAGTGCCACTAAAGCCTAGGACACAGGGGCCGAATGTCAGGCGTTATCGGCCAGTTCAATAGAAACCGGGCGACATTTGGCCTGTGCGTTCGGCTGGCTTCTGTCAAAGGCTTGTGACTGAAAAGAAGGTCTGACGACCGGCTCCTGATCAACGCTCAGCCGCTGACCCAAGTGTTCTGGCGGGCATCCCTGTCAGAACACAATAGCTCAGCAGGGGAGATCGCTGTACTAACATTGGATTGTTAGTACAGCGGCTCCAAAAGTAGTGGCGTGTACTAGGCTCAAGCCTGTGTGATAACACTTCCTGGGAGATGGGGGTTGGGGGGGCATGTAGGCAACCACCTGGGTGCACAAGGTACGGAACAAATTTTTTGTATAGGGTGGTGGAGAAGGGTAAAAAAAAAATGCTTAAGACAGTTTGTGATTAGTAACTGGTTCCTAATGGCTCACTGAAACATGATGCTTTCCAGTCTTGTACTTATTTTTATTATTACAGGTACTTGTGCAGCGCAGTCAATTTATGCAGCGCTTTACATATATTGCTACACAGCCGGGTACACAGTGCGCATGCGCGAGCCGCACGCTGTGATTGGCCGGGCAATCTGCTGGGACCGGTGACGGAGTGAAGAGTAAGAGAAGGCGAAGGCAGAGTAAGAGAAGGCGAAGGCAGAGTAAGAGAAGGCGAAGGCAGAGTAAGAGAAGGCGAAGGCAGAGTAAGAGAAGGCGAAGGCAGAGTAAGAGAAGGCGAAGGCAGAGTAAGAGAAGGCGAAGGCAGAGTAAGAGAAGGCGAAGGCAGAGTAAGAGAAGGCGAAGGCAGAGTAAGAGAAGGCGAAGGCAGAGTAAGAGAAGGCGAAGGCAGAGTAAGAGAAGGCGAAGGCAGAGTAAGAGAAGGCGAAGGCAGAGTAAGAGAAGGCGAAGGCAGAGTAAGAGAAGGCGAAGGCAGAGTAAGAGAAGGCGAAGGCAGAGTAAGAGAAGGCGAAGGCAGAGTAAGAGAAGGCGAAGGCAGAGTAAGAGAAGGCGAAGGCAGAGTAAGAGAAGGCGAAGGCAGAGTAAGAGAAGGCGAAGGCAGAGTAAGAGAAGGCGAAGGCAGAGTAAGAGAAGGCGAAGGCAGAGTAAGAGAAGGCGAAGGCAGAGTAAGAGAAGGCGAAGGCAGAGTAAGAGAAGGCGAAGGCAGAGTAAGAGAAGGCGAAGGCAGAGTAAGAGAAGGCGAAGGCAGAGTAAGAGAAGGCGAAGGCAGAGTAAGAGAAGGCGAAGGCAGAGTAAGAGAAGGCGAAGGCAGAGTAAGAGAAGGCGAAGGCAGAGTAAGAGAAGGCGAAGGCAGAGTAAGAGAAGGCGAAGGCAGAGTAAGAGAAGGCGAAGGCAGAGTAAGAGAAGGCGAAGGCAGAGTAAGAGAAGGCGAAGGCAGAGTAAGAGAAGGCGAAGGCAGAGTAAGAGAAGGCGAAGGCAGAGTAAGAGAAGGCGAAGGCAGAGTAAGAGAAGGCGAAGGCAGAGTAAGAGAAGGCGAAGGCAGAGTAAGAGAAGGCGAAGGCAGAGTAAGAGAAGGCGAAGGCAGAGTAAGAGAAGGCGAAGGCAGAGTAAGAGAAGGCGAAGGCAGAGTAAGAGAAGGCGAAGGCAGAGTAAGAGAAGGCGAAGGCAGAGTAAGAGAAGGCGAAGGCAGAGTAAGAGAAGGCGAAGGCAGAGTAAGAGAAGGCGAAGGCAGAGTAAGAGAAGGCGAAGGCAGAGTAAGAGAAGGCGAAGGCGAAGGCAGAGTAGGCGAAGGCAGAGTAGGCGAAGGCAGAGTAGGCGAAGGCAGAGTAGGCGAAGGCAGAGTAGGCGAAGGCAGAGTAGGCGAAGGCAGAGTAGGCGAAGGCAGAGTAGGCGAAGGCAGAGTAGGCGAAGGCAGAGTAGGCGAAGGCAGAGTAGGCGAAGGCAGAGTAGGCGAAGGCAGAGTAGGCGAAGGCAGAGTAGGCGAAGGCAGAGTAGGCGAAGGCAGAGTAGGCGAAGGCAGAGTAGGCGAAGGCAGAGTAGGCGAAGGCAGAGTAGGCGAAGGCAGAGTAGGCGAACTTATCCTTTAAAATAAAAGTTGCGCTCTCATGGAACCCCTGCTAAAAATGACTATGTACAACTCATGATAGATTAGTGTGATGGTCAGTGGGAAGAATACTCCTTACACTTGCGGTCACTGGAAGAATTTACAGATAGCTGAAAAGATCAAAGGTGTCAGTGGTAACTTATCTGGGAGGCAAAAATTGATCGTTTCTCAATTAACCCCCCCCCCCCCTAGCAATCTGTGGAGGAACCCTGGTTAAGAAACCCTGTTCTAATGCCATGTCATTCACAACTGACTTGCACTCACAAATATAAGATTTGCTACATTCACTTTAATATTTGCTTTTTACAAATTACATACAGTAAATCATGTCAGTGTTGACTCTACATGGCTTTCTTGCTCATCACACCTCTGGAATATAAAAGACCGGAGGACCAGATAGTCACATGATGTGCAATACGCTTCTAGAACATAAAAGGCTCCTAGGCTACAACCAACCCCCCCAAACAAGCCCTCCTAGATAATGCAGCATTATAATCCACATTATCATAAGATATACCACTGCAATATAAAATGTGTGCGGGGGGACAGCACAACGTTTAGCATGAAATAAGAAAGTACAAAAAGGGGAATAAAATTGCTGAGGCTTGTAGGTTTATGAACAGAATGATGAAACACCAACATGTAGTAATCACTGAAGGAACTGCCATGTAATATGCAGCGACGATATAAAATTCTAATGAGCATTACTGTGTATTATATAACACTTCAGACAAACTCTGCATTGTGTCACTACAACCCACAATGCAGCAGAGCGGTGATGTGTAATATGGAAATCGCAGAGCACCGATACCCTGCTGTATGTCGCTGCTGCGCCAATATGTGAAAATCTGCATTAGTAGGAATGGAAGGAGGTGGGCTGGGTGCACATTAATTAAAAAACAGAGGGACTGGAATCCGTGAGCCGGGTCTGATCTACCTTGGCAATCAATGCAAAAAAAAAAGTGCAAACCGAAGAGATTGCCAAGATTTGGTCTGTGTTGCCATGGAGACAGGACAGCGAAAGCGGCACTTGTCAGGAGGTTACTTGAACATACATGGAATCTCACCGTGGAGACAAACAAGCGGCTCCATTCTCCCAGCATCACCTGACAAGCCCATCCTCCCCCCTGTGCAGTGTACTGTAAGGAGAAGGCATTTGCGATTACCAGTCTTATCATGGAGGCTCTGCACCATACGTGACCTCTATAAAATGAAGGGAGAGGCACAGTTGGAGCTTTCAAGGGAAGGAGGAGAAAAGGGGGGGGGGGGGGATAATCAATTTGATCTTTTCACATAGCTGCAGAGCTGAAAACTTCAACCTGCGTGTGTGACAGAGCTGCAGCACATCCTCCAGCAGGCCAATTAAATGGATGATCCTGGTATATTTTATAGGTGGGGGGAGGGGAATGTCCACCTTGCAGGGTGATGACCGCGAGGAAGAGAAGCAATTGTGTTCTGAGCATCTCGGACTGGTTTATATCTCACAAGAAACTGCATGGACAGAAAAAGCTGAACACCCCCTGGGATTTAGGAAATGTGGGCGACAATACAGAGAGCCGGCAGCACAGACTGGCAGTAACCTATGGCAATCACTGCTCTGCCCTACGCCAATCACACCGGCTGACGTGAGAAATCGTACTTTACAGTCTCATGAGCCGGATTTACATATTCTTATCCCAGCCATGAAAATCCTAATATAACCCAACAATAAGACGTACATTTCTCCCCTAATAAGGCCTCATCTACCACAGTGGCTGGCGATGGATTCCTGCCAGTGGAGGAACAGCTGCATGCACCGTGTGCGTAAAAGACAGCGGCACAACGACCTGTACAGAGGAATGTGCGGTGCGGCCACTGTGCATGCGACTGCTTATCTATGTGGTTACATGCAAACAGATCCTCTGACCAGCCCTGGATGAAGAGTGTTTTCATCTAGGGCCAGTTTGTTATAGCAGTGATTTCCCCGACCGCCTCCCGTAGCGGGACTGCAGTCCCCGACCGCCTCCCGTAGCGGGACTGCAGTCCCCGACCGCCTCCCGTAGCGGGACTGCAGTCCCCGACCGCCTCCCGTAGCGGGACTGCAGTCCCCGACCATCTCTTGTGCCGTGACTGCAGTCCCCGACCATCTCTTGTAACAGGTCTGCAGTCTTTGACCATCTCTTGTATCATGCCCATATAGTCCGACACTGAATTGTACATGTGGCCCTTGGTGATGTCAGGGGCCGCACTTAAGGCCCCAATACCAAAAAAAAGACCACCATTGCTATAGGGACAGGAAGGGAAATTATTCTGTAGTCTGAAAACACGTCCTGTCCTAGAATGACAGGGCCGCTTCTCCATAGATACAGTATGGAGTGAGCAATGTCACAGGACAGGAAGTGTTACTGGCAGGATCACCAGGATAAAAGTGGAGGGAAGCCTGAACAAAGAAAACAAATGTGCCCATCCCATCTGAGGACCAGGACGCTGTAATATTTTAAATTTTTGTCCTTAGATACACTTAGAATAAAACAAGTGGAAATCCTGGCATCTGCGACACAAGAGAGTTCAAGAGGTGTTTACAGCCGCTGGCAAAACTGGGCCATCTTTGGTTACGACTCGAGCCGGGGCTGAACGCACGCCTGTGAAAGAACATTTGTTATTTCTGGACTTATTAACTGTGCTGGGTGTCTGCAGAAATATAAAAAAAATGGGATTACATATATTGCAGAACTTTTCTAATGAAACAAAGCCAAAATCAGAAAGGTGCATTGTATAAAAGGAATCTAGGTGGGATATGTGGCCTCAGGCATTTCAGAACATCTAAAGAAAAAAAAAAAAAAAAAAAAAAGAGAAGAAATAATGCATGAAGCACCAGGTAGGCAGCAGCACAGTAATTACAGCAGCAGTTTTTTTGGAACGTGCATTAAAAATATCAAGGGCAAGTCATAGCTGGAATGAAATTCAAGGCAGGAAGGAAGGTGGGTAGAGATCAGAGGCACAGAAGCTGCCAGAACAAGCTACACCTGGTCTGCGAGATTGCTGTCAGCAGACTAGACCTAAAAAAAAAGCAAAAAATCGGCAGAGCACCTACAGGCAAGGCCTCGTTCCATCTACACTGCAAACAGTTATAAAACTTTACACCACCATCACCCAACATCTCATAACAATTAAACACGGTAATCTTCAGATAGGAACACCTATGTGCCAGGAACAAGTTACAATTCCAAAGATTATACTTTAAGGCCCCTTTCACACTGGGGCGTTTTTCAGGCGGTTTAGCGTTAAAAAAAGTGCCTGTAAAGCGCTTGAAAGAAGGTTCATCTGCAATCCCAATGTGAAAGCCCAAGTGCATTAAGAGCCCTTTCACACTGCCAGCGCCCGAAAAACACTTGTAAAGCGCCACTTAAACTAGCAGCGCTTTACCGGCATTTTTCAATCGCTAGTGGGGCGCTTTTAACCCTGCTAGTGGCCAAATAAAGGGTTAAAAGAGCCCACAAAGAGCTGCTGCCAAAAGCGCTTTTTGGGCGTTTTGCAGGCGCTTCCCATTGATTTCAATGGGAAGGGGCGCTTTAGGAGCGGTGTATTCACCGCGCCAAAAGTGCTGCAAAGAAGCTGCTTGCAGGACTTTTTTTGATGCCCTGCCCGCGCAGCGCCTCAGTGTGGAAGCACTCGGGCTTTCACATTGGGATTGCATTTGAGTCTTCTTTCAGGCGCTTTAAAGGCGCTTTTTTTTTTAAGCTAAAACGCCCCAGTGTGAAAGGGATCTCAGTGTGAAAGGGATCTCAGTGTGAAAGGGATCTCAGTGTGAAAGGGATCTCAGTGTGAAAGGGATCTACATAAACTCAGTGTGAAAGGGATCTCAGTGTGAAAGGGATCTCAGTGTGAAAGGGATCTCAGTGTGAAAGGGATCTCAGTGTGAAAGGGATCTCAGTGTGAAAGGGATCTCAGTGTGAAAGCACTCAGGATTTCACATTGGGATTGCAGATGAGGCTTCTTTCAAGCACTTTACAGGCGCTTTTTTTAACGCTAAAGTGCCTGAAAAACGCCTAAAAACGCCCCAGTGTGAAAGGGGTCTTGGACCTAAAATAATCTGAAAACATTTGAAAATCTACCAAAAATGCAGTTTACAAAATAGAAGTAGTCATTCAGGAGCCAACCAGTCCAACAAACATCAGAAACCCCCCCCCCCCCCCCCCCCGGATTGGGTACGTGTTTGTATAATACTGGTGGGGGGGCCTGAGATGCATTGACAAGTGTATGGTACAGGACAACTGATTGACCTGCAATCACATCTGCCTGCACACCACACACATGCAATGAGGAATCATTACATACAAGGGAACAGAAAAGGATGCAGAATTTGCTGAAAATTTTTCAAATTAGTTGATGTACGAGAGAACGCAAACCTTTTCCTGCCATGATCGGCAAAGGGACAGAGCAGATGTTCATTATAATGAGCCTCACCTATGAATACAACTCCAAAAGAGCTGAGAAGTCCCAAATGCAGAAATATTTTAATCTAGGTTTGGCTGCTATGGAGCCCTTAAAACACTAGGCCCCACCCCCCGTGCTAATGTTACAGCAAATCATATAGGAGGAGAACGTAATAATGTTGGCTTTGAGAAAAAGTACAAAACAGCACAGATACAGTACCCCGTTTCCCCGAAAATAAGACCTAGCATGATTGTCAGTAATGGCTGCAAAATAAGCCCTACCCCCCAAATAAGCCCTAGTTAAAGTCCTTGTAGGTCATATTTTCAGGGTAGGGCTTATTTTTGGGAAACAGGGTTGGACTTATTTGGGGGGTAGGGCTTATATTGCAGCCATCACCGACAATCACGCTAGGTCTTATTTTCAGGGAAACAGGGTATATACCATTACCAGATCTCTAAAAGGCGAGAGATTTACCCAAACCTTTATTAATCTTCTAGGAAAAATGTAATCAAAACCAGGTAAACAGCCCATTTCTAAAGTAGAACTAAAGGCAAGACTTGGTTTTAGCATTTAGAAGTAAGGGAGGGTTAGAACACCTGTAAGGTTTATTTTTGCCATATGTGTGTCCCATTGGGGAGACTTCCCTCCACTTCCTGTCTCATAGCCCAAACAGGAAGTGAAAAAAATCTCCCCAAAGTGAGGGAATCTCTGGCTGTCTCCAGCACCGTCTCCATTGTAAGATATCCCCACTAATCCTGTCCTGGGGACAACCCCAAATTTTCTTTTAACTTTTAGTGAAGATTAAAAAGGACTAAGAGGGTGTATCGCCCTAATGGGGGCGCAGACAGCCATAAAAAAAGGTGACAGGTGTTCTAAGCCAAAGTTCTATCTCCGGTGAGGTCACTTGTACCCCACAACCACGTACACTTTATACTGCATGCGGAATCCGTCAACAAAATAAAACATGACCTCATGAGATGAACGCTTAATTGAATGATGAATTGATTATGCAAGAGATCAGATCATATACATGGCCATTCATAAAACATACATATTTCTTTTGACTAGTGAAGACACCCCCCCAGGCCTGGCCTGTTCCAGAACCTGAAAACTAAAACCAAACATGGCGTCAGATCCTGAGGGTGCGTCACACAGCCGGGGCTTGGAGTATTACTGTACTGATCTGCTGCAGGAGATTGGCAAGAAGACTGAGAAAAATTGTATATTGCGCGGCAGGGGGGAGGGGGGGAAAATCACACAAGCCAAATTAATTGCAGTTTTTTTATCAGCAGATAAAAAAGGACAATAGATCCCAGCCGTACAATTTAATTTTTCTAATTTATTCTAACATGCTGCATGTAAGTGAACACAATTCAGGATCCGCACATATAGACAGCGACGGGAGTTGCTGGAGATCTGCATCATGCTGCGTTTCCCAGACAACAATCATGTTGATAGTTTATTCAGGTAAACACCACAAAGGCTTGTTCTGTACTGCAAAAAGACAACCTTGCCCCTACATAAACTAATAAATCCATTTTCCTGGTATGTACCGTATGCCACCCAGCACTGGGCAAAAGGCCGGTGTGTGTAACTGCTACTATAAAGTCATAAACTGTTCTTTTGCAACACATTGGGAAAAATTTACTAAAAAAAATAAATAAATAAACTGAAGCACTCAGAATCTGGAGCAGCCAATCCTCTTCTAACTTCAGCTTGTTCAATTAAAGCAGAACTTCACCCAAAAGGGGACGTTCAGCTTTAAGCCCTTCACATATTTGGCATGCGTTTTTTTTTTTTTGCGGCGGGAGCAGGTATCTAGTTCCGACAGGTACCAGTTCCCACTTCCGCTGTGTGTGTGCGGCTACATACGATCAGCAGCGGCCGCCATCAGCCTGCCAATAGTTTAAAGCCTTGTCCACACCATGGTGCAGAGACGTTTGTTTTTCTGCACGCATTCTGCAAGGGCTCAAACAAAACAATACTTCCCCATGTGCCCTGTTCACAGCACTGGTATCGTATGCAGATTTTATTCTGCGCAGGAATCTGCAACGTGTATGCAGTCTACTGCGTGAAAAAAAGAAAATGAGATATTAAACGCTGCGGTGTGAAAAGGTCACATGTGCATGATAAATGATGTCAATGTGCATAAAAGCTCATGAAAACAGATGTAAAAAAAACTTCGGTCTCTGCAAGTGAAATCCGAAAATCTTTCCCCATCGTTTATTCTGCATGTATGGTGTGAATGAGGCCTAAATGGGCTGGATCATTCCAGCAGCAAGAATCCGCAAGAATCCCATAGACGCAACAAACCGGGCATGTGAAAGGGGCCTAAATCTTCCCATCTAGCCCCACACACAAAAAAAAAAAAACACAACATGCTTGGCTGGAGTGGAGCTTTAAAGCTGGGCTCGATAAATTCCAGGCGCCATGTCATCACGGCGACCGGGGATCGCGTTGCAAGTGATCCTGAGTCTAGCCGGTAAGGCAATATGGGCAGGATTGCTGGTATGGGGGGGGTCTTTCTGATCTAACGAAGGTTCCCAAGGGGGAGGGGCACTGATATAAGGGGACTGTGTGCTAATGGGGGTCTAACTAGTGTTGATCAGAAGTCAGCACGCGTGCGCCCCCCCCCAAAATTAAATCAGAGTCCACCTATGTCATCACCACCCACCTAGAGACCTCCCATTATATCAGCATTCAGCACCCTTTCTTACAAACCCACATTAGATCAGAGTCCCTTTATATTACCACCCCCCCCCCCCCCATTGTATCCAAGTCCCCTTTAAAGATCAACAGTTGGCCATCACTTTCGCAGGAAAAAGCCCTGCCAGTCAAAAATAAAAAATGCTCCTAACTTTAGCTGGCTCCAATAGTCAAAGCAAATTCGTCACGCTCTGCTTTAAAGTATACCTGTCATAAGAAATATGCATGGGCCACTGGTGCTGGATGCAAACATAGCCGTCTAGACTTTAATTATTCTCTGTTGCTGACCTAAAACATGCAGGCACTAAAATTACAGTCTGAAAAGTCACAACTCCAGATCTGCACGCTTCCTGTAATAAAGACCGCTCACTGCTGCTCTCTCTCCTTGTGCAGGGTGACTGGTCTCGTCTCCGCCCCCTCTTCAGGAAACCTGTAGTGGGTGGGGCCTGCTGAGTCCCTCCCACAGCCCTGCTCTTTGTACAGCACAGTGATGTAATTTGCAATGGCATTTGGTGCAGAGTGGATGTATATATACACCCTGTGTGGCTAGTAAAAAGTAGATTTAAAAGTAGCATTTTGTGTCTAGAATTTAGCTTTAAACCCTAGATATTTAGTGTTTGTTTTATTTCAGCACAGAGCAACTAAGCAGCAGACAGGAATGTATGAATAGAGGTTGATTCTTACAGGAAACCTCTATAGTACATAAAATGTATCACTGCTCTGTTTCTCACGGCCTTGCATAGTGGAAAAGTTGACAGATCGCCCTATAACTTTCCTGTCTAGTTTGCAGATTAGCTTAAAACAAACAAATGCTTCTAAAATGTTACCATCAAGACTATCTACAGGAACAGAAGCAAAATTTACAAAGTGTAAAAGATTATAAAGCAGATCTTGCTGGTTGTGCTGCATTCAGAAAGCAAGCCCCGTCCTACCGGTCTTCACATGTCACACGCATGTCAAAACGTGTTTAGATTTCAGCTCTATTGTACATATAAACGTTACCAGCATTCCCCCCTTTTTTTTTTTCAGGCCTATCCTTTAATTATTGAGTATTGCTGGCTGAGAAGGGACACAGAGTGAAATTACAAGATGGCTGCTTGCACAGACGTGGAGGGTGAGGATGACTCATCAGCTACAGCAGGGCTCGGAGACCCACGAGAGCGCAGAGGAGCTGCAACACACACCAGGAAATCAGCAGCTCTATCAACAGTGTTGTTCTTGGAGGCTGAACTTGGACAATTTCTCTAACCTCTTTTAGCAGTGAACCAATACAGACTAATAAATTCGAAATCAGAAAGGCTTATTTACACAACAGATGGCACAAGGGGAGACTTTATCCTGTGTACCCGATGACCGAGATGGTTCAACCCTTTTACTGGAAGCATGCATACACCTTCACAAACAAGTCACCAATAGTGACACCCATAGTTTAAAGCAGATTTCCCTTAAAGGGCCCGTTCACACCAGAACGAGGTGCAGGAAAAAAAAACACATTTTCAGGGCACGTTTCTGGCATCACCATCTGCAGTCGCCATCAACGTAAACGACACCCCCCAAAAGCAGTACGTTCTCCTGCACCAGAGCGCATGCTTCAGTACCAAGTACTAAGTACCATGCAATCCAGTTGCAGTGCATTCTTAAAGTAATGCAAGCACGAATATTGGCGTGGTGCGATTTTAGCCCTTTCAAAATGAATGTGCTGAAAAAACGTACCGCACTCAAATCGCACAGAATGCAAGCACATTCCTGTACAACTCCTGGTGTGAACCGGCTCAAAGGAAAGTCCAGGAACTAATACCATCAAAACTGTTATGCAGCCAATCTGCCCTAAAACTTTTAGGCCTCGTGCACACTGCACGTTAAAATATTGTTATAAATGTGCCAGTAGCTTTGCAGTGAGTTTTTCAACTTTTTTGCAATAGCCTTTTTCCACGTTTGCATTTTTTTTTTTTTTTTTTTGAACACTTTTTTATTGAAGACCTTTTTTTTTGTTCAATGGATCAAAAACTGAGCGACGTTGAGCGTTTATCATCATTAGAGCATTTTTACAGCTGAAACCTGCAGCGCCCAACCTCCCCACCTTGTTTTGCACCAATTTGCATTATGTGTTTATTAGGAATGCACCGATACCGGTATCGGCGCCGATACTAGCCATTTTCGCAAGTATCGGTTCTCGCGAAAATGCTATATACCGGAAACCGATACCGGAAGTGACGACGCTTGGGAGCGGACCGCCTCCTCCTCCCCTCCGGACAGTGCCTTCCCTGCCTCCTCCTCCCATTGGCATCACTAGGTGCAGGCCCACCCATCCTAACAGCCCACAAGTGTCGATTCCTTACTGCATGATGCCTGCAATCCCCGACTGTCTCCTGTGCCATGCCTCATGACGTCGGCACATGCAAATACAGGTATATCTCCTAAACCGTGCAGGTTTAGGAGATATCCCTGTTAGCTACAGGTAAGCCTTAATATAGGCTTACCTGTAAGCTAAAGTTGTAAAAGAGGGTTTACTTCCTCTTTAAACCTGCAGAGGGGACCCCTTTTTTAGGTTAACTTTACTACCACTTTAACATTAAAAGACGTACGGAAATGAAAAATAAAAATTTTAAAAAATACTCAATTAGGTGAATGCAGCATTGGTCCCCCACTGCATCCAAGACCAAAAACTGAGCGATCAAAGACCAATAATCACTCAGTTGTTGATTATCAGTAAGCAGAAAACCGGTGACTGTCAGTCACCAGCTCTCTGCTCTGCCCCTCCAGCGCTCACTAGAGCACTGGGCTGTGGAAGGGGCGGGAGCGGCAGGCTCCGGTGTTCAGGTCCAGGCATCTGGGTGGATCTGACCCACTCAGAGATGCCCGTGGACTTTAGCCCATTGACAGCTGAAACGGGTTGCAGGAGTGCAGAACGACGTGCAAGCCTACGATCTATAGAGGTTTGGGCACAAGGGCTTTGGCCCTACTTCTCCTTTAAAAAGTAGTAGTGAATTCAAAGCTACATTAGTGGTTTTTTTTTTTAGATTTGCCTGGAGTTCAGCTTTATTAGCATTCTGCAAAAGTAGTTTTTCAACAGAAAAGAAAAAAGCAGCTTTTCAGGTCTAGGAGAGTGACAATGGCCATGTGACCTGCTGCAACATACTAATACAGAACACACCCCACATACGCAAACAGGAATTTAGTTGCGCCACTGCATTGCCTTACCGAAGTCCTATTTGCCTCTCTGTACAGCTTCATTAAAGTCATATTTGTCAAACCAGTGGTTCTGGTCTCTAGAAAAAGTCACTCGACAAACCTCATACCTGCAAGTGTTGCACTGGCATTGTAGGCATTTACCTATCAGCCTAACAGGTTCTCCCAGTCCCATAGCCAGTCCCAATATGTCCCATTTGTTGTTATTGTTTCTATGTCCCATAACGTCACTTATAATCTATGCAGATCTGTTAGCACAGAGTGATAAAAAAGTGAGTGGGAGAAAGACTGAAGCAGGCCTCACCACAGGAACACTATCAGGTGGTTTTCCTTCCCCCCCTTTAAGGCCTGTAAGTGCGCGTCACCTGCACAACGCCGCACAACACCGCACACCCAACAGGGTTCAGAGTAACAAACAATAGACTCTTTAAAGTTTTGTATTATTCTCAACACATGTGCATTAGAGTAGACTTTGCCTGCATCAATATAAAATATATCCAACTTGTTATTTTTGATTGCATTTTGGTTTTCCTGTATTGTTTTTAACTGTACTTTGTTTTAGGCAGTAACACATCTCTCAATAAACATCCCCTGAGGAAGCCCTAGGGGCAAAACATGTCGGGATACTATTGTTGAGTGACCATTTGTTCTATCAATTGACTAAATGTGTACCTGCGTAATATATGTATAGCCAATATACTTTTTAAATCTGTCTCTTGTTTAATAAATTCTGCTATATTCTATTGTACTGCTAGTAACTTTTTTGCCTGGCACCCTTAAAACCCCACCAAATCATCTTTCTACACATGTAATATACTGCAGCCTACCACCCCTTCGATGCGGTGGCTGCATTGGTTTTCTTTTTTCAGGCTAAGAACATTCACAGCAGAAAACATCTGTTGATCCTGAAAATAAGTTAGGCCGGCTTCACACTGGGGCGGTGCGGGCGGCGATGGTAAAGCAGCGCTATATTTAGCGCTGCTTTACCATCGTTTTAGCCGCGGTATGCGGCCGCTAGCGGGGTCGTTTTAACCCCCGCTAGCGGCCGAAAAAGGGTTAAAAACCTCCGCAAAGCGCCGCTGCAGCGGCGCTTTGCCGGCGGTATCCCCGTGGTGTCCCATTGATTTCAATGGGTAGGAGCGGTATAGGAGCGGTGAATACACCGCTCCTTCACCGCTCCAAAGATGCTGCTAGCAGGACTTTTTTTACCGTCCTGCTAGCGCACCGCTCCAGTGTGAAAGCCCCCAGGGCTTTCACACTGGAGACACAGCAGCAGCTGTTTCGGGTCGGTTTGCAGGCGCTATTTTCAGCGCAATAGCGCCTGCAAACCGCCCCAGTGTGAAAGCAGCCTTATTGTATTAACACAGAGTTGAGAGGTACCCGGACCGTGCTTCCTAATGGGGAAACATTTTCTCCCATTTTCCATGCAGACACACAGGGGGGTTGTACATCTTATCTCTTGCAAATAGAATGCATTAAGATAAAAAAAAACTTCTGCCTTTACAACTCCCTTTATTCATGAAGGTAAAAAACCTGTGCTGTAGCTCCCCCCCCCCTTTTCTTACCCAAGCCCAATCCAATGATATGCACGAGCGCAGTGGCTCCAGTAGCTGTTGCTCTCATTAGACAGATTGATAGCCGCAGGAGCCATTGGTCCCGCTGCTGTCAATCAAAAGCTGTGACGTGGCGGCACTCAGAGGAGGAGCCATGAGCGCCGGTGGGGGGAGCATGTAGATCACACAATCAAATCCTGACCACCTCCGTCCAAAAGGTGGGGGGGTGTAAAGTCTCAGCTCAAATACAAGGAAGACAACTTCAAGGAGACTTTGCCTCATTCTGCTCCTAAATTGTGACATCACTAAAAGATTACAACCCTGTAACCAGAATAAGGCAGACTTGTATACCCCCCCCCCCCCCCCCCCCAGTGCACTAGACATTCCATACTCACAGTTTGCCATCAGAAACAAGTTGTCTTCAATGTACCCTCCAGCATACAAACTCTGCATTCAAGTGCTCTCTTCACACACATCCTACCTGCGGATGGCCTCCAGTTCACATCCTCTGTTACACCCAGCCGGGCTCACCAACTCCCTACAGTTGCTGGTATTCTCATTTTCTGCATGTCCTTTAGCCTGCAAAAACATCTGTGTTCACCGTTTCAAGCACAGCCCTCTTTTAGAGTTCACTGCAGCATCACCCACTCGTATCTGAGCTGGAGAGAGACTGTGGCTGTACACCATATAAAAAGGCAGATGTACTAAGAATTATAGAGCCCAGATTAGGGGCAAGATAAGTGGACTTCCTGATTCTAACAGAACTGCACTGTTTGTTTTTTTACAGACTGGGATTCAAGTTGTGTTGCAATCCAGAACATGATACACAGCACATTCTGTAATGTATATTGGGAAATATTTTATGGATAGTCTTCTCAAACCCCCTTCTCTCCTGAAAGAGGGGTCAGGGCCATGTGACATTACCGCAATGGTATAGCTAAGGACAGGCCTCAATCAATTCCCCCATCAACACAGTCTGTTTATGGGGGAATCCCTCCGTATTGTACCGGCAGGAAGGGCGGTATGGTGTCCCAGCAGAGAAACGCACGCTGGCAATAATCGCATTGGAAATTCCGACAGGCTGGTTGTGCTCAAACTGATCAGCCTGCTAAACCTGCAGAGATTTGAACAGTCTATGGCCGGCTTAAGGCAGCCCATAGAGCAGTGATGGTGAACCTTGGCACCCCAGATGTTTTGGAACTACATTTCCCATGATGCCCAGCTACACTGCAGAGTGCATGAGCATCATGGGAAATGTAGTTCCAAAACATTTGGGGTGCCAAGGTTCGCCATCACTGCCATAGATTTTATTTTCTCTTGCCAAAGGTGAAAAAGAAAAAACTGCTCGACTCCTGTTGGAGGAATCCCTCCCACAGGGCTATTGTATTCTGCCAGCAGGGGGGCATAGGGAGTCTTCCCAGACAGCAGAACACAACAATTGCTGATAGCTGCTATAGCCATTGGCAGTAAAAGCATGCCAAAAATCTTACAGGCTGGTTGTACTGAAGGCGATTGATGGATCACCATAAAGTGGTTGAAAACATTTGATTTTTTTTTTTATTGATTTTTTTTAACTTACATGCCTATACTTAGCTACTCGGTGCAATAGTTTTGCACAGAGCAACCCCGATCTTCCTTTTTCTGGGGTGCACCAGCCGCTTGCTATGGGGGGCGCCCTTGCGGGCTTACTCCTGAGTCCCGCTGTGGCATCCATTGACACAGACATCGGGACTCGGCCCCGCCACCCACTCCTGTGTCACAGATTTTGATTGACAACAGTGGAAGCCAATGGCTCCTGCTGCTATCAATCTATTTAATGAGAATGACAGCGGCTGGAGTCGCTGAGCTCATGCACATCACTGGATTGGGTCGGCTCAGGTAAGAAAAAGGACGGTCGGTCAGAGGGGGGTGGAGCGGCAGCACAGGTTTTTTACTTTAATGCATAGACTGCATTAACATTAAACCTGAAGGCTTTACAACCACTTTAAGTACACCCAGCCTGCCCATACGTGGATGGAATCTTCGCCAGTCCCCGCTGAACCGCCCAAAATTTGATCCATCATTCCTGGCTTTAGGAACAGTCGAACCATAGGTGAAGCCATAAGTGAAGCGTGACATATGCCCTGCAAGGTCACACCCTGTATAGAAAACAGCCTGCCCAATAGTTTTTCAAATAGACATTACAGTACTGAAGCAGTTCTTCCCATTACCTTGTGTGTCTAATGATCCCAGAACATATCTGATGGAGATGAAGGAACACCCTCCTTGCTGCCTCCCACCCAATTAAAAAAAAAAAAAAAAAAAACCCTGGAAGGGTTTGAGCCACCAGTCAAAGTTGAAGCCTGCCCTGGTCGGAATGGGATTGGCTATACACAAAGTAAAAAGTGGGGGATGATACACAGCACAGGACTTCAGGAATACACTCCTCCTGACCCCGATTTAAGAAGTGTGCGCGCATTCTGAAGAGAATTGCAAAAGCATTCAGAGGTCTAGAATTGTTCTTTGAAAAAAAAAAAAATAAATAAAAAAGTAAAAGCAAAATCCTATACAGCAAAAATAAAAAAAGCTGCCCCAAAAGGAAAAAACTGCTGCGATGATGTGAAACAGAATCAAAAGTAGTGAGCTGTTAACATATAGTGCCTTCTTCAGCCATGAAAATGTAGCTTCTCTATTTACACGGGATCTAGACGCCAGCAAGAGTCTGCATAAAGCCTGGTTCACACTATTGTAGCTCTGCGAGCAGTTTGTCCAGGCATGGCAGTCCATTCAATTATATGGGCTGCAGTGCCTGCGTTTCATGTAAGAAAAAAGGTTCCTGCACCATTTATAAAACACAGCAGCAGAGAAATTGCATGGTGCTTTTGCGCCAATGTGATTTCCCAGCTGTTCCCACACCCGCGCTGCGTTTTTAGATGTGTGGGGGTGCCATTAAGTAACGTGCGTGTGCATACACACATTATATACATATACACACACACATACACAAAGTGTACATGGACCCCATTACTAGTCGCCACAACTGCCCAGGGCCTAAATATCCACAGCCAGTAGCCCCGATTACATACTATTGGTGGTGCATAGAAAGGAAAATTCGGGACTGAAATCAAAAATTCTGGATGCACTTGCCCGGAAACCGACAGTGTGTGTATATATATATATATATATATATATATATATATATATATATCCGACTTACTTGTTTTTGAAGCACTTTTGCCAGTAAAACATCCTTGGACGACGCAATGTTTGTATGAGGACACGTCATATCATAAGCATACATTTACGTTCATTTTTACATACATAAGCGAACGCAGAAGCCAATAGCCGCAGGAAGCGGCATCCTTGAGTTCATGTTGCTATAGGAACAATGCAGTGCAGAAATCAGACAACATGGGCAGTCATGTGACTATTACAGACCATCCTGGGGAACATTTCATAAGCAGCCTTCCGCAATAATAAGGCCAAGTATGTCTCTGCTGGTGAATAACTGGTTCAGAGAGGAAGGTGAGAACAGAACACACATACAGGTTACATAAGGAATGCAGGTGAAAGGTTGCAACACCTTGAACAAGTTGTATTTGAATATCCAAGCCATATTCTGGTTCGCACTGTACCTCTAAAGGACGTCCTGCCTGCTCTCCTCATAGAACAAAGATCAGAAAATAAAAAAAACAGGTAATGGAAGAATTGGACGTTTTTTTATTTCAGGCAAGTCAGTCGTTTCATCACTAACATTTATTACAGCATTTCAGAGGGAAACTTTGTCCTGCTGTCTGTCAATGGAGGCAGCAGCCGAACTCATGAGCGCGCACGCACGTTTACCCCCATGGAAAGCGCCTCTCGAGGGGGGGGGGGGGGGGGGGGGGGCACCCAATGAAGATTGAGCCAGGAGCTCCGCCGGGGGACCCCAGAAGAGGAGGATTGGGGCTGCTCTGTGCAAAACCCTTGGACAGAGCAGGCAAATATAACAGGTTTGTTATTTAAAAAAAATACAAACCTTTACAATCACTTTAAGAGAAGTTGAGCAACATCAGACCCACCAAACCATTCATGATGGAGGTAAATCTATTGTCCCTAATGCAGTCATATAGAGAACAGGGGTGGAAGCCAACCAGACAACACCCAGAGGAAAACCAAACAAAAACAAGGAGAAAATCCTTTATACAGGCACTTGAACCCCCCGAGTTGCAAGGCTTTGGCACTTTCCACTAAAGCCTCGTTCACAAACCCGTGTGAAGGTCATGTTTTGCCTGCAGCGGATGCACAGGTGTTTGTTCATCTGCGTACAGGCAGTCCCATTCATGTCAATTTGGATGCAGCGGCTGCACGGACAGAGCTGCTGCTCTAAAATGGATATCCATGCAGGTGTCTGTCCCCAAAGGCTCCCCCCTCTTCAGCTCCAATGCAATTTAAAGTGTTTGTAAGGCTTCAGGGTGTGTTTTTTTTTTTAATACAATAATGTGCAATTGTCCAGGACAGCCCCAAACCTCTTTTTGGGTCCTCTCTGGCACTCCTGGCTCCCCTTGTTCATCCAGTGCCCCCCATAGGAGGCCGCTTGTGCAGGCTCGCTCCCGACCCCCACTGCCTGTGTCCATAGATGTAGACAGTGGGGCATGGCCCCGCCCCCTCATCAGTTTGACAGCAGCAAGAGACTATGGCTCCCGCTGCTATCGATCTGCCCTGTAAGGAGGGACAGAGCTGGGGGAGCCACTGCTCTCGTGCACAGGGCTGGATTGTGGCGAGTCTCAGGTAAGTATAAGGTGGGGGGGCTGACACCAGGCACAGAAGACTTTTTAAACTTAATACACTAAAGGTAAAAAAAAAAAAAACCTTAAAGCTTTACGACTTTAATATAGGTTTATGTGGGCGCATTTTATTAAAGGGTACATTTGCCTTTTCATAAAAAAAAAAAAAAAAAAAATACAAAAAAAAAGTGAATTTACTCCAAATATCCTGTCCTCCACTGCACATAGCAGTCGTTCACCATTCTACAGCAAGTATCAATCCTAATGCTCGCAATGCCAAGCGCTGACTAGTCAGTGCAGCCACGAGACCGCGCTGACCAATGAGAAGCGCATCTGAGGCTTCTTCCAGTAAGAAGTCCTAAAAGAAGGAAGGAGAAAGAGGTCACACAACAGCACTGACCAATGAACATGTTGCCATTGAGAGCATTATCCACTCTAGGGATGAGTTAAAATGGTGCACAGACCACTACACCAACCGCACAGGGCATCATGGGCAGTGGGGTTGGAGGGGCAGCCAGGATATTTGAAGCTCATTCCCCTTTCCACACAAAAGGGGTATTGCAAATATCCTGGCAGTTCCTCACACTGTTCACCCTTTACATTTTTTTTTTTTTTGCAAAAGGTGGAATATGCCTTTAAAGTATCAAAAAGCATTTTCTGAAGCTTAATGACCCAAATAGGTTGACAGACTTGTACATACCTGCATTGCTTTCTTTATGCTTCTAAGCATTTAAAGCTCTGGATCAGCGAGCACAATGCGGGTGATCAACGTGTGAATATAAACCATCAAAACAAAAATCCCACAAAAAAAAAAAAACATACATAAAGCGAGGAATCAACCAAAGCTTCCTGTGTCATTATAATAGTGCAGGAAACTATCAGAAGTGGTATGCGCAAAATTAACCACGCGAATAGACCGGTTTGGTGCCATCAGAATGAAATAGAAAATAGCACAGGTCTGCCCCTAATAACAGAGGGAATGCATCAGTTTTCCATATAGAAAACTGCCGCAGATTCCCACCAGGTGTGACCTTGTAGGGGACTCTAGCCGTCAGACAGCTCACATCACCCATTCTGCTCGTGCAGGGATCACTCTACATGAGCAGAGCCTGCAGGGTTAACAACCCTCCCCCTCCCTGTGTTGAGTGGGGGGGGGGGGGGGGGGGGCAAGTGACAGCAGGGAGATTGAAGCCTGCCACCCCAGCTCTCATGTCCTTTGTGTTGGGTCTGTAAGACGGCAGAACAGAGAACTTAATCACTCCTATTTAACAAAAGGGGGCGCAAGCCTCTGCTCCTCAAGCATCTGCTCCATTTTTTTAGGTTTTCAAGAGTGGTGCAAGCTTGTACTTAAACACTTTGTATATTTCCCCTACCGTAATTAAAGGAAATCTAGTCGCAGCACACAATGTAATAACAATACAAATATTTTTGACAATATAAAAACTTAAAGTGTTACTAAACCCAGGAGCCTGCATCCCTTATATCTGATCTCCCACAGTACATGGAAATACAATTTTAGTAAATATAAGCTGCTAAATATCTTTTCTCATTAGCAGTATAGAGCAGTCTTGTGACTACTATCAGTATCTGGTTAAAGCTTGTAGGAGTTTTCATTCTCCCCTGATTGTCCTATGAGGCTGCAGGAGCCCTGACCCTCTGTCTGGACACTGAGAATAGGCCCTGTGCTGATCACATGCAACCCCCCCTCAAAAAATAGCAATACATGCCAAACTGAGCATGTGCTGAGTGCCCCCAAGGCTTTGTTCTATCAGGAGATGGTTTGGAGACTGTGGAAGGGGAGGATCAGTCTTTTTACACAATGCGGAGGATTAACCCCTTAGGTTCCACAGTAATTATAACAAGCATGTTTTACTGCATATACAAGCCGATTTTACTGTTGTAAGTTTAATAAAACGAATTGAAACATTTTCAAATTGGCCCCGAAACTGGTCTTCTGGGGTCCCTCTGCACTGTCTCGGCTCCCTCTCGCAAGTACTTCTCACCTTCATGCGCGCTCCCTCGCATGTTGAGAAGTGCTTGCGGGTTGCGCTCCCGTGATACAGTAAGCGGCTATGGCTGCATCATTCGGCCCCGCCCCCCGGAGTGCCGCGTCATTGGATGTGATTGACAGCAGCGCGAGCCAATGGCCACTGTAACCAATCAACGGGGCCAGGCTGAGCGGCGAAGAGGATGTCGGGGGTGATCGCAGGACTTTCGAGGTGTCAGGTAAGTAAAAACGGGGGGGGGGGGGGGGCTGGCAGGGTTGGGTGTTTTTTCACTTTAATGCATAGAATGGATTAAGGGGGGAAAAAAATATGTTTTAACTTTAAAAAAAAATATATATATATATATAACACACACACACACACACACACACACACACACACCTTTTTTTATGATTTTGTTTTGCATTTACACAAGTTATTGGTGCATTTATGTGCAGAAAATGCAGCATGCTGTAGTTACTAACACCAAAATGTCCCTGGGACAATGCAGCAGATAAATACCTAATTGTGGACAACTATGCTGCACAGCAACACAATGCTAAAACAGAAAATGCATTTTATTAGACTCATGAAGCTTTACTCATAAATTCCTCCCTCAATCATTTTCATAAAAAGTAGCAGAAAAAAAAAGCCTGCCCCTGGCCACTACCTTATCATGGATGTGCCTCATCTCCACCATCAACCATTAAGTATCCCTTTAAATGTTACTAGCACATTTATTTTTACATGCAGACGTGTAAATGGCTCCTCAGCTGTACAGGCCCGTCATAGTGTGAACACGTCTGGTTTGTTTTTATTCCATACAGTGAAAGGATTCAAGGTGATCAGATCAATAATGTAAACTTTAAACACAGAAGCAAACAAAAAAATGTTTGCACAGCAGTCTGATGAACTGCTATCACTGGCTTCATTAAAGAGCAAGTAAACTCCCATTTCTGACTTTTACTTAAAGGTAAAGCCTATAATAAGGCTTACATATAGGTAGTGTAAATATCTCTAGAAACCCGCTCCTGCTCCGTGACATCACCTGAGCTGTTCCTTCACAGCCCTGTGCCGTGAACGGCGGCTCCTGCACGCGAGTGATGTCATCGTCGCTCTGGCCAGTCAGAGCCTGCGTACCCAAAAAGACGACAGGTGAAGATGGAAGAAGCTGCAGCTCTGACATCTCGGCACTGGGAAGGTTTTGTTTTAAGGCAAGTTTAAAATAATGTGCCAGTATGAGATGCATACTAGCACATTATGACATTACTTTGCAAAAAAAAAAAAAAAAACACGCCGTTACAGCCAAAGTCCATGTTTCCTGATACTTTAAAGGCTTCCTCTGATAAGAGAAAGGAGGAAGGAAAGGAAGGAAAGGAAAGGAAACGAAGGAAACGAAGGAAAGGAAACGAAGGAAAGGAAACGAAGGAAAGGAAACGGAGGAAACGAAGGAAAGGAAGGGAGGAAACGAAGGAAAGGAAGGGAGGAAACGAAGGAAAGGAAGGGAGGAAAGGAAGGGAGGAAACGAAGGAAAGGAAGGGAGGAAACGAAGGAAAGGAAGGGAGGAAACGAAGGAAAGGAAACAAAGGAAACGAAGGAAAGGAAGGGAGGAAAACGAAGGAAGGAAGGAAGGGAGGAAACGAAGGAAGGAAGGAAGGGAGGAAACGAAGGAAGGAAGGAAGGGAGGAAACGAAGGAAGGAAGGAAGGAAGGGAGGAAACGAAGGAAGGAAGGAAGGAAGGGAGGAAACGAAGGAAGGAAGGAAGGAAGGGAGGAAACGAAGGAAGGAAGGAAGGAAGGAAGGGAGGAAACGAAGGAAGGAAGGAAGGAAGGGAGGAAACGAAGGAAGGAAGGAAGGAAGGAAGGAAGGAAGGAAGGGAGGAAACGAAGGAAGGAAGGAAGGAAGGGAGGAGAAACGAAGGAAGGAAGGAAGGGAGGAAACGAAGGAAGGAAGGAAGGAGGAAACGAAGGAAGGAAGGAAGGGAGGAAACGAAGGAAGGAAGGAAGGAAGGGAGGAAACGAAGGAAGGAAGGAAGGAAGGGAGGAAACGAAGGAAGGAAGGAAGGAAGGGAGGAAACGAAGGAAGGAAGGAAGGAAGGGAGGAAACGAAGGAAGGAAGGAAGGAAGGAAGGGAGGAAACGAAGGAAGGAAGGAAGGAAGGGAGGAAACGAAGGAAGGAAGGAAGGAAGGGAGGAAACGAAGGAAGGAAGGGAGGAAACGAAGGAAGGAAGGGAGGAAACAAAGGAAGGAAGGGAGGAAACAAAGGAAGGAAGGGAGGAAACAAAGGAAGGAAGGGAGGAAACAAAGGAAGGAAGGGAGGAAACAAAGGAAGGAAGGGAGGAAGGAAGGAAGGGAGGAAGGAAGGAAGGGAGGGAGGAAGGAAACGAAGGAAGGAAGGGAGGAAGGAAACGAAGGAAGGAAGGGAGGGAGGAAACGAAGGAAGGAAGGGAGGGAGGAAACGAAGGAAGGAAGGGAGGAAGGAAAGGAAGGGAGGAAGGAAAGGAAGGAAGGGAGGGAGGAAGGAAACGAAGGAAGGAAGGGAGGAAGGAAACGAAGGAAGGAAGGGAGGGAGGAAACGAAGGAAGGAAGGGAGGGAGGAAACGAAGGAAGGAAGGGAGGGAGGAAACGAAGGAAGGAAGGGAGGGAGGAAACGAAGGAAGGAAGGGAGGGAGGAAACGAAGGAAGGAAGGGAGGGAGGAAACGAAGGAAGGAAGGGAGGGAGGAAACGAAGGAAGGAAGGGAGGGAGGAAACGAAGGAAGGAAGGGAGGGAGGAAACGAAGGAAGGAAGGGAGGGAGGAAACGAAGGAAGGAAGGAAGGGAGGAAACGAAGGAAGGGAGGAAACGAAGGAAGGAAGGAAGGGAGGAAACGAAGGAAGGAAGGGAGGAAACGAAGGAAGGGAGGAAACGAAGGAAGGAAAGGAGGGAGGGGAGAAAGGAAGGAAAGGAGGGAGGGGAGAAAGGAAGGAAGGAAGGAAGGAAGGGAGGAAAGGAAGGAAGGGAGGAAAGGAAGGAAGGAAGGGAGGGAGGGAAAGGAGGGAGGGAGGGAGGGAAAGGAGGGAGGGAGGGAGGGAGGGAGGGAGGGAGGGAGGGAGGGGAGGGAGGGAGGGGAGGGAGGGAGGGAGGGAAAGGAGGGAGGGAGGGAAAGGAAGGAAGGAAGGAAGGAAGGAAGGAAGGGAGGGAGGGAGGGAAAGGAGGGAGGGAAGAAAGGAAGGAAGGAAGGAAGGAAGGGAGGGAGGGAGGGAGGGAGGGAAGAAAGGAAGGAAGGAAGGAAGGAAGGAAGGAAGGAAGGAGGGAGGGAAGAAAGGAAGGAAGGGAGGGAAGAAAGGAAGGAGGAGGGAGGAAGGAAGGAAGAAAGGAAGAAAGGAAGAAAGGAGGAAGGAGGAAGGAGGAAGAAGAGGAGGATGTGCAATGTGTACAGTTGCTGTACACATCGGACACTAAGTAGCGTCAACGATACAATTCTCTCGGTAGGTGACCCTGCCGCCATTCTACAAATGTCAATCATTTGATCGAATGGTAATAAGAGCCTGCTGGAAAATGTTTGGCCCAACAGTGGCTGCATCCAACCAGATGTGGGTGGCTGTCAAAATACAATAGAAATGGCGGGAGATTGGTTCATCCGCCCTGTATAGGAAGAATGGAGGAAACCATTACAGTGTGGCCAAGCTTAAACCCAAAAGCAAACATATTGCAGCTTACCAACTCTTATATGTGATGGCTGCATTAGTTTTCTTTCTTTATTCTATTTTCATCTAGTGAGCCAGCCCATAAGTCTATTTTTAAAAAGCACAAGCTCTCCAGCAGAATGTATCAGTTTACGTGGATAAGTCAAACACTGGCAGGTGTGATTAAAATGATCAGTTTATTTATTCTTGTAAAACCTTTATCCCAAAAAGGAAAAAATAAAATCTTCTTTGAATATAAAAGCATGAGCTGGAGCTTGACTTCCATTTGTTAATGTAAACAAAAACATTTAACCACCCCCGCGACTGACAGGTGGAGTTTTCATTCTCCCCTGACTGTCCTATGAGGCTGCAGGACCCCTGACCCTCTGTCTGGACAGCACTGATTGGCCCTGTGCTGATCAAATGCACTTCCTCCCCCTCCCAAAAAAAAAAAAATGGCAATACATGCCAAACTGAGCATGTGCTGAGTGCCCCCAAGGCTCTGTGCCATCAGGAAATGGACAGTGGAAAAAGATGGGGGGGGGGGGGGTCAGAAAAAACAGGATCAAACAGCCTTTTTACACAATGTGGAGGATTAACCCCTTATACAGACTGATTTTACTGTTGTGAGTTTAGCAACACTTAAAGGCTAGACTGCAGCATTTTTAGGCCCCAGTTACCTGGCACCAGTCTCTGTGCAGCCTCAGACGTGAACTGAAACTGCTTTTGTTATTAGGATTCCTCACAGAATCCACATTCCCAGCCAACAAAGGCGAGCGTTGACCAGTGGTGCAGTTATTTCTCAGACGCACCTGTGCTTAATCAGGCAGATCTCCAGAACAAAAAGATTGTGTGTTGTCGAGAGCAGAGCAAACTGCATGTATCAGAGAGGAAAATACGGAATTTTCACCAACACCTGAACCACAAGCAATTTTTTCAGTAGGACTTTAAAGTACGTAGTTTGTTTCATAACATTCCTTTAGCTGGGGAAAGCAAAACAGGTGAGCTAAATGAGCTGCATAATGCAACAGCATACGCTGCACTCAACTGGAAAGATGCTGCAACTATATTCCGATGCCAACTTATTACCAGCTTAATGCAAACAGCAAATCATACTGCTGCATTCAAGTCACAAAGCATGCATCAGGTCAGGAGCCGACACTCAGCAAATCATAATGTGAAAGTTAAAGCGGACCTCTGTTCTTTTCTCCTTCCTCCATCCTTTAAAACAATTTTTTTTTTTTTTAAACCAAATACCTTATTTTAGTAAACAACCCTCCGCTTCTACCTTTCTTACCTAGGCAACAATAACAGCCCCAGCTGCCTGAAGCCCCCAGAGATGCCCACATCACCTACAGAAGGAGGCTTTGGGGCAATCTTCAACAAGAGCACATCATCAGGTGCTGGCCACAGGGTCCCGAAAGACAATTGCCCCCCCCCCCCCCCCCCCCGGTGAAATCCAAGAGGAAGAGACAGGTGACACAGGATGGTGGCTGTATAAGGAGAGCGAGAGAGAGAGAGAGAGAGCGAGAGAGAGCGAGAGAGAGATCGAGAGAGAGCGAGAGAGAGCGAGAGAGAGCGAGAGAGAGCGAGAGAGAGCGAGCGAGAGAGAGCGAGAGAGAGCGAGAGAGAGCGAGAGAGAGCGAGAGAGAGCGAGAGAGAGCGAAGAGAGAGCGAGAGAGAGCGAGAGAGAGCGAAAAAAAAAAAAAAAAAAAAAAAAGAAGAACACTGGATATGCTGGGATTTTAAGTACATCTTTACAGCTTAGAAAGTCGAGGTAAGGGGGGGCAAACTGTATTTTTGGAGAGCGGGTGACATCTAAGATCTAAGGGACCTTTAACCCCTTGGCACTGGCTGAACGCAAATATGCAGCCTCTCAACGCCTAGTCCTTAGCGCCGAGGGGGCCGCATATTTGCGTGAATTGTTGCCTATACAGCACTGTTACTGTTGATTAACTGAAAGTTTTTTCGGACCGCGTGACAGCCAATCACGTCACAAGATCTTCTGCCTTCCAACGTCATAAACCTGATAAAGGGCCGGGAGGCACAGGAGCTAAGAGGTTAAAGTAGCTATGCAGCGAAATTATATATATATATATATATATATATATATATATATATATATATATATATATATATATATATATATATATATATATATATATTATATATATATATATATATATATATATATATACATACATACATACATACATACATACATACATACACACACACATACATACATACATACATACACACACTCTGACTGGTCTCAAAATCTTCTAGGACCTGTCATGTGTCCCAGAAGACTTCAGGAGGGAGAGCTTCTGCTTCCAATCACCTAGGCGACTGGAACAGAAGTGGAAGCGGGTACCTGTCAAAATCTGCTCCCCGCCCCCTTATCCCCAAAAGCTGTTTCACAAACAGGAGCCGGGGAGAATGCCTTAAAGTGGAAATTCCATGGTATACTCATCTCCTCTGCAATGTTATTGCATAGAGCAGCCCCAAATACCCTTTTCTGAGGTCCCCAGCCAGTGAGCTTGGCTCCTCCATTTGCCTGCCCCCCCATAGCAAGCCACTATGGCGGCAGATGTGCGTTCTCTATCTTGAGTCGCAGCGAAGGGAAGACATGGGGAGAACACCACTGGATCGTGGGACAGGCGAGTGGCTTTTTTTTAAAAGTCAGCAGCTACACTTTTTGTAGCTGCTGACTTTTAATAAACACAATTATGACTGGAATTTCACTTTAAGATGCATTAACAGGTATTGTCCCTCCGCCAGCCTGTGATTGGACAGTGAAAGGAGAAGCAGAAGACCGATGAGCTCATTTCTCGGTCACTCCGTTCTCTCTTCTGCTTTCATGTTCCTTGTTACCACCTGAGCACTGCAGCAAAACTGGTTGGCTCCTTGTGCGACTTTTCCCTTCCCTGCCTGAGTTCTGCTATACAAGGAATGCAAGGAGCCAATAACAAGTCAAATACTTAAAACTGCTCAAATAAAAAAACCATCATGTTATGATGTATTAAAGCTCATGTAAACCCAAAAGCAAAAAAGATTTTAATATTGTAGCACTTAGGTGAAGTGGCTACATTTTTTTTTAATGGGCTTTTTTCCTCTGTCTTTTCACCAGGTAATCTTGCGAATATCGTTTCCTGTTCCTTCATGTCTAGTCATTTTCTCCATTGCATCTATAAGGGTAGCCATGGTTGTCACACAGGCCGGACTTCAAACATGTCTGCCTTTGTTCATCTTCATTACAATGTGGATTGACCGGACTAGTAGTTTACACACAATAAAAAGGCTCTTTGTGTTTTCTTTTACGCTCACAGGAAGTGACAAGGACACTGCATTTTTGGTATTCCTTTGCACTTGATGAAAATGTTCGACTGATAAGTAAAAAAAACGAATGAAGCCACATCTGTTTTATATCTGTCTGGAGTTTAGTTTTATAAAATCACTGTGTCCATTGCTTTCAGATTTTTCCCTTTCACTCCCACATTGTGCACCAGAACAACCTAAAAGAGAACGAAGCTAGGGACAACAGGCCTTGGTTACAAAATGTATTTTCCCAATGAGGCTTTGCTGTACTTCACATGGAACAAATATGTATTCAGCCGTTGCTTCCATCCCTTTCAAAAGGCAGGTTGCTTGGATAGAACGTCAACCCGCTGGTTTCAATACTTTGAGACAATGGTGGTGAACCTTGGCATCCCCGGATGTTTTGGAACTATATTTCCCATGATGCTCATGCTCTCTGCAGTGTAGTTGAGCATCATGGGAAATATAGTTCCAAAACATCTGGGGTGCCAAGATTCGCCATCACTAACCTAGAATAAATGTGCAGAAAGTCGGTACTCCCGCATAATGCTTCCAGGTCAGTGTCTGTTCCCACCATCTTTCTTTTGGGAAAACTGTTCACCCAGGAAAGGTATGGATAAGGATGGTCAGCCATACACATGCAGGCCCTAAAAAGATACACCAGTGTGGATCAAGGCTGGATCATTGTCGGGGGCCCCACTGCATCTTTAAAGCTTGAGTCAACCAAGGAACATAGCCAGTGCCATGCTGGTGTAAGGCTCTATATTCCTCCGAAGAAAAGTGAACAATTTGAGAATCCTAATACAGTGAAATATTCTTAGGGGGGACTGGAGAGGAAGGAAGAAAGCAATGGTAAACATGGGTATGCCTGGCACCCCTATGGAGGTTCTTTTATTTGCTGCATATCCCTGCATGAGACTAGGGAATTATGGTGAAAGAAAATAGCTCGATTCCTCCCCCCCCCCCCCCCCCATGAATATAGTCAGTGTTGATGGTGAGATCCCTCCTGCGGAGCGATTGTGTTCTCCCGATAGAGGAGCGCAGGTAGCCGTACCTGCCGGGAAAACAGTGCTTTTTGCTAGCAGCTATATCCGCCGGCAATAATCGCATGCTGAAAATCCAACATGCTGGTTGCACTCAAGTCAATCGATGGATCAACTTGGGTACATTCAGCCTGCCCATAGAGGGTTCAAATCTCAGCCAGTCCCTGCTGAACCGGCTGGGATTCTACCCATACATATCTGTAGGCAATTGATGGATGCATTCCTCTGCCAATGTCATCAGATCATCCATTCCATTCCATAAGATTATATATGTGTATTTAAAATATTTTTGGGCATTACTAAGTAAGCCTATCTTGTGTAGACATTCAAAAGGCCTGAGGCTGTTGCTGACCGCTGCCATCTTGGGTGCTCAAGTGAGACTTTATATAGTATTCCCTTCACTCCATCAGTTACATAAAGAGGAGAGGATAGTCAGCCAAACAGCAACGGCATCCAATCGAATGCAGTCATCATCTGTGTATTCAGACAGCCATGAGTGCTGCGGCTATCTGAATACAATAGCTGGCAGTAGAGATTCTGCCATTCAGGTCACAGGGCCCAATGAAAGAATACCCAATGAAAGAATGTGCCTAGTTAGCCTTAAGCCTAGATCAATAGAAACCGGCTGACATTCGGCCCATGTGTATGGCAGCCGATGCGACAGAAGGCGGCTGTTAGGCTAGCTTCTGTCAAAGGGTCATGACTGAATACGGTCTGCCGATCGGCTCTCTCATCAGCCAAGAGCGTTGACCGGAGTGTAATAGTGGGGAGAGGGGTGTGCAGTCTCCCCGTCAGAACGCAAATCACAGCAGAGGAGATCGCTGCCCTAACATCGGATAGTTAGTACAGCGGCTTCGACCTGAGCTGAGATTTTACAGAGGAGATCGCTGCCCTAACATCAGATAGTTAGTACAGCGGCTTTGACCTGAGCTGAGTTTTTTTTCTGAATGATAAAACCTAATAGTGTGTACTAGGCTTTACTTGGAATAAATCAGTAGGGTAAAAAAAGGAAATGGACAAAAGATAATAGATTAGGAAACTATTGTGCCACTGATCACAAAATATCAGGATAGGACAACCCCTAGAAGCCAACTAGCCAAGCAGCAAAAAAAAAAAAAAAAAATTTATATATATATATATATATATAATAATATATATATATATATATATATATATATATAATCTGGAATGTAAATTGCTTGCTGCCTCTCATTTGGATCCACTTGTTCAAAAATATTGGTCTTTCAAATTTCTCTCATTAAACCTTAGTGCTGGTACACAAATATTTCTCAAATAAATCCCTTATAACGCTTTGTACTTTTAAAAAAGAAAAAAAAGAAAATGCTGCAAAGTGAATATTTTAGCTTTTTAATACAGACTATTGAGGTTAGAGCACATTTTATTAACCAGGGATAAAAAGGGAACAAGTAATGGGGTATGGGACTGGACCTCATCCATTTAGCCACATCCAGGGGCAAGAATCAGCAGATTAGGGATGGGCATTCTGAGCCCGGATTGCTTCCAGCCTCGGACCCCCATCCCTAACAGCAGGTAGCCACTTGGTGTGCGGCTACATGCGAACAGCTACAGCCCGTCAAAATTTATTTGGGCTGAGCGGCCGCCCCCATTAGCATTCCAGCGGTAAGAATGCCGATTCTTGCCGCTGGAATCCTATGTACGCTGCCAACAGCTGTATGAAGGAGGCCTTACCATTAGCAATACAGATTGTGATCAGCAATGAGACCATTCAACACGGATAATTTCATAGTATTGGTAGTTGATAGGATGGCGGTTGTTGGTGTTAAGATTGTTCAGTCCGTCTGGCCCTCACATACATCTTTATTCTTATCACGCGTGAATAAAAGTAAAAGCCGTGGAATCGGCGTGATGTGTCAAAGGACATGCGAGTAACATTTTCGGTAGCTGTACCTCAATTCCATGTTTTAATTACACAAAAAAAAAAAAAAAAGGAAAAAATGTAACTAGATATAGCTAGCTTGTGTATTAGAGATTTTAAACATGGTAAACTTATAGTTTTCTTTTAACTTTTAAGTTGAAATGTCAATTTTCTGAAGTCATACTGATGGTACCCAAGCAGGGTTGGTGGTGAGGATTTTGACACAGTCTGGTGAAGGGGGTATAGAGCCATATAGGCCAATCCATTGGTTGTCTGTAATCATAAAAAAAAATTAAAACCCTTTGGTTAGACACAAAATCACTGGTCTATGAAATGCAACAAAATCTGGTGAAACACAATGATCAAGACACCACAATGCCTGGATTCCTCTTTTCCTAGGATAGGGGTCTCCAAACTTTATAAACAAAGGACCAGTTTACTGTCTTTCAAGCTTTTTGGGGGGGGGGGGGCTGGCCAGAGGGAGTAGAAAATGCACTGGTGTCAGTGGAAGTAAACAATGCCCCATCACTGGTACGAGTGGGCGGAATGGTGCCCCCCCAATGAAGGTGTCAGTGGGCGGAATGGTGCCCCCCCCAATGAAGGTGTCAGTGGGCGGAATGGTGCCCCCTCAATGAAGGTGTCAGTGGGCGGAATGGTGCCCCCTCAATGAAGGTGTCAGTGGGCGGAATGGTGACCCCCCCAATGAAGGTGTCAGTGGGCGGAATGGTGCCCCCTCAATGAAGGTGTCAGTGGGCGGAATGGTGCCCCCTCAATGAAGGTGTCAGTGGGCGGAATGGTGCCCCCTCAATGAAGGTGTCAGTGGGCGGAATGGTGCCCCCTCAATGAAGGTGTCAGTGGGCGGAATGGTGCCCCCATTGCTGTTTGTTGGAGGAAAAAAAAAGGGTCCCAAGGGCCAGATAAAAAGGAAGAAAATGGGCCACAGTTTGGAGACCACTGTCATAGGGGATCCCAGAGAGCAATTTCTTCCCCATAATTCCCAGCTAGTTATTACAGTGTGGTGTCTCACTGCCGGATGTAACAATTATAAAATTATGGAGAATGAAGCAGAAGTTGCCAGGCTAGATGGTAGAATACGGAGATCTCTCTGCTGGAGACCCCCGCGAGTTAGAGCACCAACCTATGGTTTTTAGCTGCAAGTACAGCTACACAGAAAGCGATCGACACAAAGCGTCCCACACACAGTCTGCAGCCAGTGTGGCCAAGTTAGGGGTCCCTGACCCTCACGGAACCCGATATCTTTCCATTTTCATTACAGAGAACAAATGCTTCACCATTCATTCACCATTCATGCACATCACAAGTAACGTGAATCAGAAACCGATATAGGTCCCAGTGGGTGCATCGATATCAAAACAGATTCCTCACCACTAGTGTATAATAACCAACAAAGAAAACATTGATGAAATTCCAAAAACACAAAATAAAAAAAAGATTTCGGGGATGTCTGAAGATTCTAAACCCCTTTCCCCTCCCCCATACACTCTTTCCCTTTATCAGTGTGCACAAATAAAACACTGCTGAGTCACAGACGCTGCCGCTGGTATTGACAGACTTATTAGTGTAAAGAACTGTTAAAACTAAAAAGTCGAGATCAATATCAACTGCAGATTTCTTTACACTGTCTGAAAATTGTTTTTTTTTTTATGGACGCACGATTATAGTTTTTAACCCTCTTGTAGCAAACATAAGGGGCCCGTGGAACGTGTTGTGCTACAACCGCATTGTCCTCCAGCAACAAAAGGCTTGAGAAAAGTGAGACAAGTTTAGGTCCCTCCCCCCCTCACCCAGCCTGAAGGTTCTCTCCGAGGACCCAATACTAGTGATCTCATCAGACTGCTCTATGAAACAGGGTGGGGGGGGGGGGAGGGGAGTGACCGAGTACAGGCAGAGAAGAGACACAGCACAGGCGGAGGGGAGTGACTGCAATTACAAGAGAGTTGAATACAAGGGATAGAGTGTACCCGTCCTGCTCAGGGAGGGGAGCGTGAGAGAAAAAGTAGAGATGATGCAAGAGGAAAACATGGCAACCACAGAACTAGAAAATGCCAAGCCTTTCTACACAGGCCAGGAGATGAGGATAGAGAGCCAGTCATAACGTTTGTGTATAATATACATATCTCCCCAAAATAAACTGAAGGTATTTTATTGTATTAGAACTGTATTGTCTCCCTTTTTATATTGTAAAGCGCTGCGTAAACTGTTGGCGCTATATAAAATCCTGTAATAAATAAAATAAATAAATAAGGTATTTAAGAGTACATTAAACAAGAAATATAGTAAACCAATAAATTTGTATATAAAATTTCCATAAAGCTAGAGCTGCACAATTCTGGATAAAATAAGAATCACTATTTTTTTTTTTGCTTAGAAGATAGATCACGATTCTCGCCGGCATAAAATCTTTCACATAAAAAAAAAAAAAGAAAGAAATATAGCATGCTGTAGTGTCATAGTATAGAAAAAAATGTAGCAGCGCTGCTACATTTTTTTTTTCTATATTTACTTCTGTGTGTATCTCACCTCTAGCAGCTGGTGTGTGTGTGTGTGTGTGTGTGTGTGTGTGTGTGTGTGTGTGTGTGTGTGTGTGTGTGTGTGTGTGTGTGTGTGTTGCTTTACATATACGTTGTACATTCACATCAGTCGCTACCTTCAAGGAGCTTACAATCCAAGGTCCCCAACACATTCATACATATACTAGGGCCAATTTAGACAGGATCTGATTAACCTACCAGCATGCCTTTGGAGTGTGGGAGGAAACCGGAGAACCCAGAGGAAACCCGCACAGGGAGAACATGCAAACTCCAGGCAGGTAGTGTCATGGTTGGGATTCAAACCAGTAACCCCTTTTGCTGCCCGCCACTACACCAGGGGTCGCCAAACTTTCAAAACAAAGGGCCAGTTTACCATCCTTCAGACTTTGGCGGGGCCAGAATGTGGCCACTGGGATTAGAACATTTTTCTGGCATCAGTGGGAGTACATAGCGCCCTATCTGGTATTAGGAGGAGGAATAGTGGCCCCATGGATGGTGTCAGTGGGATAAATGGCACCCCATTATTGATGCCAGTGGTAAGAATTTTGCCCCATTTTTGGTGTTAGAGGTCAGAATAGTGTCTCATATGGGGGGGGGGGGTGAATAGTCCCCCAGGGGCCGGATAAAGGCAACCAAAGGGCCACATCTGGCCCACAGACCGCAGTTTGGAGACCCCCTGCACTAAACCTTTGCAAGTGTTTAATGATGCAAATACCATGAAAGATGTTAAATAACTAAATTTAAAAATAAAACAGCACAGCCAAATGTATGTAAAGGAGAAGGTAAACTTAGGAGCCTTTGTACACGTCTAAAGCTGCCCACAGATGGATTGAAATGTGTCCGGTTCAGCAGGGAGTGCTGGATTTCAACCCATGAATGGCCGCTGTGATTGTAGAGAAGTTGATCTACTGCTTTTCCTGCTGGAAAAACTTCCTCTTGATTATAGCCTGCAGCACTGATCTGTGTATTCAGATAGGAAGTCCTCCACTGTCCGAAAACAATGACACAGCAGAAGGAATCTCCATACACCTTGCGTGGGGGAGGGGGTGAATTTGGTTCAGATTTTTCTTCATCCAACCAACCAACGGCCAGCTTTAGACATCTGGCCACATTTGATCCCAGCAACAATGGAGTGTTGGGAGCAGGTAGCTGACCCTTTAGATCGGGGGGCTCAAACTGGTGGCCCTCCAGCTGTTGCGAAACTACAAGTCCCATGAGGCATTGTAAGGCAAAAGCACGACTTACTGAGGCAGAGGCATGATGGGACTTGTAGTTCCACAACAAATGGAGGGCCACCAGTTTGAGACCTCTGCTTTAGATTTATCTCTTGTAAAGGTTTGATCAAGCAAGCCATAGATGACTATTTTCTTTCCTTCCACCACAGCAATGGTGCAATTGCACACACGCAATATTCCCCACACACACACACACATTCTAGTACCGCCGAGTGCTGTAATGACCAGAAATGTCATCCACACACCAAGGATTCCGCAAAAGAGCCCAAAGCATTATTTTCCTGGTCACATAACAAACATGCAGCAATGTTTTGGAGCCACGCAGGGCCACTTCTTTAGCCAAGTGGTCAATCGATTGGGAACGACCAGCCTGCCCATACATGGATCGAATCTCAGCTGGTATGGCCAGCTTTAGACAGGACATTAGACTCACATTGTGCAACAAGCTTAATAACAGAGAGGTGATCAATGGAAGTGAGAAGCCCACACCAGAAAGGATCCATGAAATACAAGATCACTACGAGTCCCATGGAAAACGGCAGAGGGTTTGCATTTTGTGGGAACATTGCGAGTGCAACCAACCCCTCGAAATTATCACTTCTTGATACAAATGTATTTAATTAGAAGAGCTTTTGAGGTCTTCCTTTTTTCTTTTTGGTACAGCATGGTTCTTCCCTAGCATTCGTCACATTGGTGACAGTGTTTCATCAGATTAGGCGACCCGTCAGATTTTGAAACGGAAGTGACTTTTCGTCATCGCCATCTTGCTACATCCCGCACTCGTCCACAGCAAGTGAAACACAGAATTTGGAAGTCCGTATGACTGTTTTGACGTTGAATTGTAAAATCAATGTTGTTCGGTCAGATCAGCAGACTCGCCGCTGCTTTTACCATTCAACATCAAAAACAAGCAGACCGATTTAAAACACTAAATGTCACTATACAAGCTCTGTTTAGTGGTAATACAAGTGTGAAATGCCAGACTCCGGTGGGTGCAACATGTCCACTTGCCACCTTCGCACTGTATCCTTACTGTGGACAAGTGCGGGGTGTAGCAAGATGGCGGCGACTGAATGTCACTTCCGTTACAAATTCTGACAAAACACCGGCACATTGGGAATCCAACTGAGGGTACAGGCCTTGACTGACGACCTAGAGCAGCCTTTCTCAACCTTTCAACACAGAGGAACCCTTGAAATAAGTTTCCAGTCTCAAGGAACCCCTGTTAAAAAAAATATATCCACAACTCATGATACATTAGTGTGATGGTTAGTGCAGTGTTTTTCCAACTCCAGTCCTCAGGGCGCCACCAACAGGTCATGTTTTCAGGCTATCCATTATTTTGCACAGGTGATTTGATCAGTTTCACTACCTTAGTAATTACCATAGCCGTTTCATTTGAGGGAAATCCTGAAAACATGACCTGTTGGGGCGCCTTGAGGACTGGAGTTGAGAAACACTGGGTTAGTGGGAAGAATGCTCCCTATACTTGTGACCATTGGGAAAAACTTACTGATAGGTAAAAAAGGATCAATTGGGTCAGTGGGAACTTATCTGAGAGGCAGGAATTACGCGTTGCTCAAGGAACCCCTAGAAAGCTCTGGAGGAACCCTAGGGATCCGCGGAGCTCTGGTTGAAGAACCCAGGATTTAGGGAGAATTTGTGTCAGACTTTGTCTACCTCCTCTGAAAAGCGATCCTCAGTGTAAGCATTTGACAGGATCTCCCGCTGCCTTACCGCCTGTTTTAACACTAAAGCAGACACCCCAACCGAACGTTAGTGCAGGGCAATTGCTGTGTAGCCCTATTCACTTGAATGGGTTCACATTGAGTTGTGATAGTGCCTGCTGAACACAAAGATAGCATTTACTGGCCTCTCTCACTCTCTAGAATATTTCACAGCCATAACTAGAATAAAGAATTCTCACCATCTAATGCCATAATAGCCGACTCTATACTACACACACCCATCCCATAAAACTGTGTGAACTCCTTATACAAGAGACAACTGTGAAGGCCAGACTACAGAAGAAAAGACTGCCGTCATGGTTTTTTTTTTTGTCATGCCTAAAACACATGTTAGGAAGCAGCATTAAACGATTGGAAGATGACACAGCAACATCCAGAAGCCTCATATATATTTATTCTTAACCACTATGAAAAAGACGACATTACCAGGATCCTTCAGGGGTGGACAAACCCCAGGTGCAGCAGTAGATTCTGTCTCTCATTTTAGTCAGAAAACCCAAAACAGAGGCAGACAGAATCTTTTCCAGCGTTAAAGTGGAACTCACTCTCTCAATCAACATTTTTAATCCTCGGGCGGCTAGCATCGGTAAATAGATAGAAAAAGGATTATTATCACTGGTTTTAAAAGGTGTGTTTTTTTTTTTTTTTTTAAAACATTTCTTCAGTTACTTCCTGTTATTTTGCCTCAACAATTGACGCCATACATGCCAGCAGTCTTCAGGAGGAGGCGGCAAGGAGGGGGAGGCGGCAAGGCGGGGGAGGCGGCAAGGCGGGGGAGGCGGCAAGGCGGGGGAGGCGGCAAGGAGGGGGAGGCGGCAAGGAGGGGGAGGCGGCAAGGAGGGGGAGGCGGCAAGGAGGGGGAGGCGGCAAGGAGGGGGAGGCGGCAAGGAGGGGGAGGCGGCAAGGAGGGGGAGGCGGCAAGGAGGGGGAGGCGGCAAGGAGGGGGAGGCGGCGGCAAGGAGGAGGCGGGATCTTCTCTGGTAAGCACATCCTCCTCCTGCAGTGTGTCTCAACCTTTTTTCAATCAAGGCGCCCTTCAAAATTGTGCTCAAATCTCAAAGCACCCCATACTAAAATTATGGAAAACTAAACAAGTAACTCGACAAAATCCAAACTCTTAGGACAACCAACTAGCGATTTATTCTACTAAAACAAAATACACCTTTGCACACCGATAATAGACGACTAGTATTCCAACATTTCTCCTCTTCTTCAGTTTCTTGCCCTCACTCAACTAATGTGACCCCCAGTGCTGGTGAAGAGGGGCAAACAAGGATGCTGTGCAGGCACCCGACATCCTCCTTATCAACCGATATCATTGGTTGATTGTACACCATTACAACCTTCCAGCCACTGGTGTCCTATGAAAACCTGTGGAGTTTAACTACAAAGCAGGCTTCATCCATCTGCTGGCTTGTCTACAATTTTTGGGCAATTTTTAGGCATTTTGCCAAGGCAACCCTGAAGAAACCTGAAGGTATCCTAGTTGAAACAGTTTGCTCTACTGCAGCATGCGTGAGCTAAGGGCAGATTGATTCCAGGAAGTAAATGCTACATGAACCATTTGCCCTTACTCAAGATGGCCACGGCTAGAAATGCTAGGGGCTTGTTTTTCAATGCGATTTCTCAACAAAATAAAGCATGGAGACATGGATGAGTGTTTGCATTAACCATGTCATTTCAAGAAGGTTCACCCCCCTTCCTGACCAGGTCATTTTTGTTATACGGCACTGCGTCGCTTTAACTGAAAATTGCACGCTGTACAAAAAAAATTAAAAAATTAAAGTCCCCCCTCACAAGGCAGACAGCCGTTCTGCCTCTCTCAGAAAGATCACCAGGTATCTGGTGGACATCGGGTCCTGCCGTGTCCAATCACAGTGGGTGCGGGGCTCATGCGGCGCGCACGCTCCAGAGCTGAACAAAAAATAAAAAAATCCCGTACTGGTACGCGATTTTGTGCTTAAGGGAGCCCTGCCGCCGTATATGCACGTGTGGCATCCCTTAAGCGGTTAAAGATGAATGAAATGGTGTTTTATGTTTGTGGTGCTAAAATGCAGCAAAGATCTGCCCCTTGGACTCCAACATGGAAATTATTTAGTTATATTGAGTCTTTACATGCACAGGCTCTGCTGTACAGCTATACTCCATACAGATCTGTCTGTTCAGACTAATAAAAAGCAGAGACTTTCCCATATTTATACGGCACCAACATATTCCAGTGTTGACCACTTAAAACACTGTGCAGCCTTTTTAGCAACTGGCCTGTACACTGGTGTGACTGGTGACTGCACATTCATGACTACCTATTGTTAAAGTCCATTAAAAAAAATAAAAATAAAATTATAGATCTATCTCTATCTCTATCTCTATCTCTATCTCTATCTCTATCTCTATCTCTATCTCTATCTCTATCTCTATCTCTATCTCTATCTCTATCTCTATCTCTATCTCTATCTCTATCTCTACATACATACATACATACATACATACATACATACACACAAACTGTGGAAAAGAAACCAAGGACGGATAATAAAAACAAAAAAAAAAAAACACAACATTTGCTCATTGGAATATCAAAGCAACACCCAACCTATACAACACAATACCAAGATACGATTAACAAAATAGTGCCCAATTTTATTCACGCATTTAGGAAATGCAAGCAATACAATATTCTGCCTTACAAAGAACAAGTCATTATACAACAGCAGAACAGCCAGGGAAATGCGTTGGCTAAAACTGCAGTTGCAACTTTGCTCACATTTCCCACCATATCACATACTGTCTTGTAGGTTTCAACCTATTTACAGGAAAAACAAAATATGGACCTTGTCCCAGAACACTAGCGAGATCTATGAGGCGAGTTGTTTTCATGTGGCAATCATCTTGCCTCGACTGACTATTCAAGTGCTGCACAAATGCAAAATACCAGAATTCAAATGGTCCCCCCAGCAGTTTGGACACCAAGTCCTACTCTGACTCTCTCCTTTGTTAAAATCTTAGGAGCCCAAAGTCTACACTGGATGGAGAAATTCATTCAGAATTAAGGATCCAGGAAAACCTGTTCTTCCCTACCCAACCACTAAAAAGGCTGGAAATGGACAGTCTTGAAGCACCCCATTCTAAAAAACGTACAAAAACTATTCTGATAGCTAGGGTGAGAAATGTGCAGCTACTGTAAGTGTAAAAGAGGGTCAACAATGCCCATTTGCAGCCATAGGTCCCCCGAACTTCAAACTTGGTAGTTAAGGGTTTCTAGATGCCCCCTAGCTGTAATTTGGGGTCTCTGAAAGGATCCCTAAATGACATTGCTGTAGATGGACACAGTTGACTGAATTTGGGGCCCTGTATCTCGGGGCCACTTGGTTCTAGGAACCCCAAATTTGGATAAGTTGTATTGCTAGTTCCACACAAATTTGAGGTTCCTAGCACCAAGTGGCCCCGAGATAGGGGGCCCCAAAGTCGGGTTGGAAAATGTCGAGCACTTTTCTGCAGCAGAGAATTACATTTTCCAACCCGACTTTGGGGCCCTGTATCTCGGGGCCACTTGGTGCTAGGAACCTCAAAGTCGGGTCGGAAAATGTCATTCTCCGCTAGAGAAAAGTGCTTGACTCGAGTATAAGCTGAGTGGGGGGGGGGCACTTTCAAAAAAAAAAAAAAAAAATGTGCTGAAAAACTCGGCTTATACTCGAGTATATACGGTACATCTCCAGACTATTCTGTGAAAGTGAAGAAACAAGAATTTTCTGTCATGGATAAAAGTCTGAGCAGCATTTGAGCAATGTCACCAGACTAGTATATCCATCACAAAACATCAGGCTATGAGTCTGGAGAAAAAAAAAAAAAGAAAGCTAAAACAAAAACAGATGGCAAAAAAAAAAAAAAAACAAGCCAGCCATCTCATAAGCACAGCTCAGCCTTTCTCCAAGGACCAAACAGCACTGCTAATGGAAGTGGTGTCATTCCCTGGAGAAGGACAACAACCACTTGAGTCTCACGTAGCAACAGGGCAGCTCACCGAGCCCTCCGCTCATCTGGCAGAGCTACACCCTCTGCACATCTCCCAAAGACAAAAAAAATGGCAAGGATAAAAATGATGTACACTTTGCGGGGCTCATCCTATATTCATGTCACATCATCATCATACTAGAAACCACAATGCAACATCATTGGACAAGCAAAGATAGAAAGAGAGATAAAGCAGTTCCAACAGCTAAAGAAAACCAGCCCAGGTACAATAGTCTGCACATCATACATGTGACCAATACCTTAGAGGGCAAAAGGGTTACAACAAAAATTTCAAAAACCAACCCTAAACACCAGGATACAGTAAAACACCTAAACTGCAAGCTTGATCTAATCGATAATATAAAAGTGTCTTTTCATTGTAAACCTTTCTAGAGTTCATATTTCTTCTAATGCATTAAAGTGCTTAGATTTTTCAGAACTCCCTATAATCAATATTGATCCCATGATGACTTATGGAAGCGCACAAAAGCAATGCAGTTTTCGAAAATATGACATATAGACAGTTATTGGTGGGGGGGGGGGGGGGGAGGGGCAGTTGCCTGTATGGGGTTCCCTGTGCTGCAACCTAAAGAATTAAACTGACCAGAACAGATCCAAAAGACACGAATGTGAAGGGGTTCCTATCACTAGAAACTTGGAGAAAACTCTAGAACCTCAGGGCTCTGCAGAACATTGCACACATTTGGGGGGGGGGGGGGGGGGGGGGGAGCAATGCACAGCTGAACATACCAGTGAAAACTCCAGGCATCACATGACCAGGGGGGGGGGGGGGGAACAGCAGCAACTGGATCCACGGATCAGAATTGAACAAAAATAAAATAAAAGAGTTGTAATCCAATGGAAGGGACAATCCAGTGACAGGGAGATGCTTTTTATTTCTCCTGGAAGTTGAAGAGTTAAACCCGGATACTTCTCATACTTCTAATCCACCACCAGCAATGAGAAACACCTGGCCACAACCATCTAGTCTCTGCGCTTTAACCCTCCTATAGCCGAACATTGTCTGTTTTTCCTGAGCCCGGGTCATGTATCCTAAACAGAGCCATGAAAGGGGAGGGGGGGGGGAGGGGCAGCTCCAGTCTACTTAATAGGGAATTCAGCGAGGACTGTATTTTCAGGAAAAGAAAATGCATACCCTAGAGATGTACAATATATTTACTTATTTTTTGCATTACAGAAAAGTATTTCATTTCACGATCGATGGAAATATTTCAATCCCACTTAACCCCCCCCCAAGACTTGCATATTTCACCAACTGATTTGGACCCTTTCCCGATATACCAAGTAACCTACATGGGAAGGGGATTTCCATGCTACGTTCACATCAGTAAAGGTTCCTTCAGCTAACCACGTAGGTCTGCAATGCTACAGAGGGTGGTGACCAAAAGGGGTTCGGGGTTAATCAATCGATCAACTATGAGATTATTTTACATGGTTAAAAAAAAAAAAAAAATAGAAGCTTGACTATACAGAGCAGACTGCAGCATGTAAACTGAGAAGGAAAAGGGAGCATGAAAGGAATTCCTAGGCTTGGGAACTGCCTGGGAGGGGACTAAAGGGGGCACAGAGGAAAGACTAAAACTGCAACCATACAGACCTAAAAGAAAAAAAAATATATATATATTGTAATAAAGAGCGGGAGAAACACACCGGACAACAGGTAAACACAACCACCAACAAACTGAAAACCTATGTAATAGCTGGAACAAGTCCAGGTCACACAGGACAAACTTAAGTTTACTGGTGGCATGAGTCAGGGTTGCCAAAAACACACACAAGCAAATAAAAAAAAAAAACCACACACAATGGTCTATTCTTTACAGCACTTCTAACTATGCAGATCACTTTCCTAAACAATATGCAGGGCTGCTTTCAAGGCCTCAACTCCACCCTCTGACTCGGTTGGCGTTACAATGGAAATGGTGGTAAAATAAGCTATCCTTCCTGCTGGAGAGTTGTGCAGCGGGAGTGGGGGAGGGGCAGTGTGACAACCCAACAGTCCTCAGGTACAAACAGGGAGAGAAGCAATGATCACCATCACTTGGGGGGGGGGGGGGGTGGAAGTAGAGGATTAAGGGGCAAATAATACAGCAATAAAAGCAGTATATCCTCTTCCGAATACTGATACTCTGTTAATCTCTCTCCCCCCCCCCCCTACACACAGTGACTCCATGGACTCCAGGAATCTCTGCACAAGTGTCCGGGCTCCACTGCACCCCATTGTGACTCCACTGCACCCCCCAGGGATCCCTGCACAAGTGCCCAGGCTCCACTGCACCCCCCAGGGTTCCCTGCACAAGTGCCCAGGCTCCCCATTGTGACTCCACTGCACCCCCCAGGAATCTCTGCACAAGTGTCCGGGCTCCACTGCACCCCCCAGGGATCCCTGCACAAGTGTCCGGGCTCCACTGCACCCCCCAGGGTTCCCTGCACAAGTGTCTGGGCTCCACTGCACCCCATTGTGACTACACTGCACCCCCCGGGATCCCTGCACAAGTGTCCGGGCTCCACTGCACCCCCCTGGGATCCCTGCACAAGTGCCCGGGCTCCACTGCACCCTATTGTGACTACACTGCACCCCCCAGGGATCCCTGCACAAGTGCCCGGGCTCCACTGCACCCCCCAGGGTTCCCTGCACAAGTGTCTGGGCTCCACTGCACCCCATTGTGACTACACTGCACCCCCCGGGATCCCTGCACAAGTGTCCGGGCTCCACTGCACCCCCCCGGGATCCCTGCACAAGTGCCCGGGCTCCACTGCACCCTATTGTGACTACACTGCACCCCCCAGGGATCCCTGCACAAGTGCCCGGGCTCCACTGCACCCCATTGTGACTACACTGCACCCCCCGGGATCCCTGCACAAGTGTCCGGGCTCCACTGCACCCCCCCGGGATCCCTGCACAAGTGTCTGGGCTCCACTGCACCCCATTGTGACTACACTGCACCCCCCGGGATCCCTGCACAAGTGTCCGGGCTCCACTGCACCCCCCCCCAGGATCCCTGCACAAGTGCCCGGGCTCCACTGCACCCCATTGTGACTACACTGCACCCCCCAGGGATCCCTGCACAAGTGCCCGGGCTCCACTGCACCCCATTGTGACTACACTGCACCCCCCAGGGATCCCTGCACAAGTGCCCGGGCTCCACTGCACCCCATTGTGACTACACTGCACCCCCCCGGGATCCCTGCACAAGGGCCCGGGCTCCACTGCACCCCCCCGGGATCACTGCACAAGTGTCCGGGCTCCACTGCACCCCATTGTGACTACACTGCACCCCCCATGGATCCCTGCACAAGTGCCCGGGCTCCACTGCACCCCTATGTGACACTTCTAAACTAGTACCCCCCCCCCCCCACACAGCCTCCATGGATCTCCACTACCCCCCCCCCCCCCCCCCCCCCCCCCCCCCCCCCCCATATGTGACACTTCTAAAGCAGTAAACATCTAGGAGGAAGTAAAAATGTTAGACCCCCGCCTAGCATCCAAGTACAACCCCCCGCCCCCCCCCAAAAAAGAAAGACCACAGACCGTCTGTAGCACCACTGTGACCTCCTATGCACAACACAGATCTAGTGTATGATGATCTACAGGACAATCACACAACCCAAAGCCACAGAAAACAAGATCTATTTTAAAATAACCCCCCCCCCCCCCCCCCCCCCCCCCAGAAAGTCAATAAAAACTGAAAACTGGATAACTGGATTTTCAATGTGCCTTTTTATTTTTAGGGGGGCTTTTGTACTGTATACCCAAAAATCACCCCATCAGTAATTCACCTCCTCTATTCACAGCTCTACACCAACCTCACCAGATCATGTCATGGAAAGGCTGAGGAGTTTCTTGGGTTATGCGTTTTGCTTTACAAACATTTAGAGGAGGCCATGGCTACACCCACCAGGTAGAACTGCATGGTACCACAGAGGAAAGGGGGGGGGGGGCTGGAGGAAGCCAACTCTGAAAATGCTTCTGCCCCCTCCCCTCTTACCTTTTGTAAGAAGGGGGGGTAACAAATACATGTAATGGAACAGGTAGTGCTGAAAGGGGGTGAAATCCCCCCTCCCCCAACCTTGAGCAGTTTCCTCTCAACCCTGGAGGGTGAAATCATCTGCCCCTCTATCTCCTGTAGGTGAGCTGCCCTTTCCCATAAAACAATCTCCCCCTACAGGTGTAAGAAGGGAGACACTCAAGAGGGGCAGAAGATTCACCCCCCCCCCCTTCATGTGTAAAGGGGGGGGGCAGAAGATTCACCCCCCCTTCATGTGTAAAGGGGGGGCAGAAGATTTCACCCCTTCTTCGGAGTTACCCTTTTCCATTACACATGAGGGGGTGAAATCCCCTACCCCCCTCCTGAGTGGCTCCCATTCTTACCCCTGTAGGAGGAGGGGGGGCATGTCTTATAGAAAAGGGTAACTTTTTGCAAAAGGGGGGGGGGAATCCTCCTGCCTCCCCCCCCTTGAGCAGCTCCCTCTCTTATGCTTGTAAGGGGGGGGATAATTTGTAATAAGACAACTCCATAAAAAAAAGGGGGGGGTAAAATCCTCCTGCCCCTTGAGCAGCTCCCTCTTCCCTTTGTAAGGGGGGGGTAAAATCATCTGCCCCCCTCCTCCTCCCCTTGAGTGCCTCCCATTCTTAATCCTGTAGGGGGGGGGGGGGGGATCATGCGTTATGAAAGAGGGCAACTGTTTGCAAAGGGAGGGGGGGTAATATAATTTTGCCCCATGAGTTGCTAAAATTGTGGGGGGGGGGTAAAACCGCCCTATCCCATCCCCCTTCCTAAGTGGCTCGCTCTCTAAAGGGGGGGGGGGGGTTGTGTAATGAAAAAGCAACTAATTTTAAATAGGGGGTAAAATCTCTGCCCCATTCCCCTCCTTGTGTCCCCCCCCCCCTGCCCTTGTATGAGAACAAAAAGGGGGTTAAATCAACCCCCCCCCCCCCCGCAAGCAGCTTCCTCTCTTACCCCCCTTAACTCTTGCCCCAATAGGGAAATTTATACCCCCCCCCCTCCCCCTCCACTGCCTTACACTAAACAACCAACTGCTAAAATGTCCTACTGCATCCCCCCCCCCCCCCCGCCTAGATGGAGGATCCCCCCACATGGGCAACACCTCCATTATAACCTATTTTGAAAACAAAAACTGGAAAGGGGGTGAAATATGTTAGGAGGAAAGATGGGCCGAGGCTCACATTAGATAAGTGTGAGAAGCCGGGAAAGGGGTGAAACATGTTACAGGGAAGACTGGTGGAGCTCAGATCACAGAGACTTGGATTGTAACTTTACTATTCATGGCTGAGCCGAGACCGGAGAGATTATAGGAGATGTATTGGTACGTTTGAGTCTCATTGGACAAGAACACAGGTTGGGGGGGGGATGGGAGCATTCTTTGCTGTAAGGGCGGCCATACACCGAGCAATTCTGAGACTTCCAGCCCGGAACATTTCCTGGTTTGAGTACAGCAAAGACGATAACACATGGCGGTGGGGGAGGGGGGTGAAAGCAGTTGAATACATCATCCCATCGCTCTCCCCGGATTTCCAAAAGGTGTTTGAAATGATTGAAAGCCGATTTACATCCAATGAGTGTGTGTGACCGGCGACAGACCAGGATCTGTGCTCACGACTTCCCAGAGTCATCAGCTTTGCAGATAGAAAGGAAATTATATTCGTCTTTAGAAAAAAAGTATTCTTCATGCTAAGAGCGCAATATTCAAGAATCTAATGTTACAGGAAGATCACATCCATAATAGCCAAGTGTATGGCCAGCAAGGACAGTGCAATGTGCTGGGGGGAGGAGCCATTACAGGTCATAAGAAAAAGTATTTGCATTTAGATTTTTAAAAAAATGGATTCTTTACACTAAGAGCATTAAAAAAAAAAAAAAAAAAATTTACATCCACCGA
>CM053032.1:29984489-30069489 GCA_028564925.1 Lithobates sylvaticus
GTGCGAGGAGGGGATTAGTGGGATTTGTGCGAGGAGGGGGGATTTGTGCGAGGAGGAGGGATTGGGGGGATTTGTGCGAGGAGGGGGATTGGGGGGGATTTGTGCGAGGAGGGGGATTGGGGGGATTTGTGCGAGGAGGGGGATTGGGGGGATTTGTGCGAGGAGGGGGATTGGGGGGATTTGTGCGAGGAGGGGGATTGGGGGGATTTGTGCGAGGAGAGGGGATTAGGGGGATTTGTGCGAGGAGGGGGATTGGGAGGATTTATGCGAGGAGGGGGGATTGGGGGGATTTGTGCGAGGAGGGGGATTGGGCGGATTTATGCGAGGAGGGGGATTGAGGGGGGGGGGATTTATGCGAGGAGGGGGATTGGGGGGATTTATGCAAGGGGGAAGGAATTTGTGCTAGGAGGGGAGATTGGGGGGGATTGATGCGAGGAGGGGGGGGCATTTGTAAGAGAGCCGGGGGAAATTGCTGAGAAAGCTAGGGTGGGGGCATTGGTGAGAGACCTGGGGGGGGGGGCATTTGTGAGAGGTGATAGAGCTGGGTTTTGTTTAACTACACCCACATTTCGCTGTTACGAGCGCCGCAGCTCACTTACTCCCTCATTTGTCCCTCATTCTGAAGTTCAAAAGTTAGGAGGTATGATTTGTGTCATGTCAGTCTGTTAAATTTGCAGCACGGATCACTGTATTGGAATATGATCTGTCATGACGGAAGTGTCAGGTCACGTACTAGGTACGTGATCTGGCACAGAGCGGCCGCCCTGTACAGTGGAAAGTCTGCAAGTGGTTAAATGGGTACTTCAAGCATACTGGTGTCACAGCATTGTGGTAGAGCACAGCAGAAGCTGTTTGCTTTCAGACTGTCCCTCTAATTATAGCAGGTACACCACACCTCAGACTTATTCATCTGTGACTTGAGTTATTGGGCTCTGTAAATAAATAAAAAATACAAAAAAAAAAACACTATTAAAAACAAAAACGGAGTTAAGGCCATTCTAGTTTCCCAGCTACATGTAGATCGAAAAAAGTATTTAAAAAAAATAAAAAAATAAAAGTAGAATCACAATCAGTTTTTTAAAAAAAAAAAAATAATCTGTTTACCCTTGTATGAAAAGTGCTAACTGTATTCATTTTTTTTCCCAGGTGGACATTGAATGCATTACCCACTTGCTAGATAATCAGCCGGAGAAACTGCTTTCCTCGGGCTGACAATAGTGACGAGTGCGTCATTTAGCTACGAAGTCTCTTGTTAAGTGTCTGTTTTCTGCTCCTTTGTTATTTTCTGAATAAACCAAAAGCTCCTCTCAGCTGGAGATCTCTCCAGACCTTGTTCACAGCATTCAGCTGTGCTTAGGATGTACTGTGCCCGCTCGTTCCCTCTCCCCACCACAGAATATTCTGACCAAGCCCCCCCCCCCCCCCCAAAGACCACCAAGTCTTTTACGTGGATTGGGCAGGGGTTAGGCAGTATGACATTAGAGGAAAGACATCTGTCAGTTGAATAAATGCATTGAATCTCTCAATTTAGCATTTTCTCATCGTAGGTTATTTTAAGTGGAATGCCAACCAGACAGTTAAAGTGATTCTAAAAGGCAGAAGGTTTTTTTTTTTTTTTACCTTAATGCATTCTCTGCATTAAGGTAAAACACCATCAGCATGCAGCCACCCCCCATAATTTCCTGAGCACAATCTCAATCCAGCAATGTGCAAGCGAGCAGCGGCACTCTTGACTCTCACCCTTCTCACTGGCTCAGAGACAGCAGTGGGAGTTACTGGCTCCTGCTGTCATCAATCATAGCCAGTGAGGAGGGAGTGAAGGAGGGGCCAAGCCACGCTTTGTGTGTGTCAATGGGCACACAGAGCGAGGCTCGAGAGCGAGCATACACGAGTTCCCCAGAGCAAGTGGCTTACTATGGGGCACTCAGCTGGGTGGGGGTGGGTGGTTGGAGCCAGAAGCTCCCACGGGGGACTTGAGATGAGGAGGAATCAGGCTGCTCTGTTCAAAACTATTGCAGAGCAGTATAACATGTTTGTTATTTTAATAGAAAAAAATTGAGCATTTGCAATCAATTTAAATGGACAGCTGAAATATATGTTCAGCCAGTCTCATAATTAACACTTCTCTGTGAGCCTGTTGACTTCTCACAATGGGTCATCTTCTCACTTCTCTCCTGCTTATTGGATAGTTGGTGGGGTGCTCTTTGGGCTTTTTTCTCTCATGTAAGTCTGCATTAATAAATACCCCTTCAACTGCAAGAGTAGGAAACATGTTAAGATTCAAAATATGTAGTTGGAAGGTGTTGGGTCTGCTGTTAGTTTGATCAAACAAGAAGTCGAGATTAATAATTTGGTAGATCTGGCTATGTAGCTTTTAAACACACAAGGGCATTTGGAAAGCGCCTTCTGTAGAAACCCGGAGTTTAAGAGGACACAAGAGTGCCACACCAATGAAGACAGCAGAAAGCCACACCAAAGATGACACAAGAGTATCACACCAATGATAACACAAGAGTGCCACACCAGTGATGACAAGGAGTGCCACACCAGTGATGACAAAGAGTGCCACACCAGTGATGACAAAGGGTGCCACACCAGTGATGACAAAGAGTGCCACACCAGTGATGACAAAGAGTGCCACACCAGTGATGACAAAGGGTGCCACATCAGTGATGACAAAGGGTTCCACACCAGTGATGACAAAGAGTGCCACACCAGTGATGACAAAGAGTGCCACACCAAAGATAACAGAAGAGTGCCACACCAAAGATAACAGAAGAGTGCCACACCAAAGATAACAGAAGAGTGCCACACCAAAGATAACAGAAGAGTGCCACACCAAAGATAACAGAAGAGTGCCACACCAAAGACAACAGAAGAGTGCCACACCAAAGACAACAGAAGAGTGCCACACCAAACATAACAGAAGAGTGCCACACCAGTGATGACAAAGAGTGCCACACCAGTGATGACAAAGAGTGCCACACCAGTGATGACAAAGAGTGCCACACCAGTGATGACAAAGAGTGCCACATCAGTGATGACAAAGAGTGCCACACCAAAGATAACAGAAGAGGGCCTCACCAGTGATGACCCAAGAGTACCACACCAAAGATGACAAAGAGTGCCAAACCAATGAAAACAGAAGAGTGCCAGATCAAAGAAGACACAAGAGTGCCAAACCAAAGATCATACAAGAGTGCCACGCCAATGATGACAGACGAGTGCAGCACAAATAAAGACAGTGAAGACAGAAGAGTGCCACAATAAAGATGACACAAGAATGCTTGTGCCACATACCTGGTCCAGGCCGAGTTGACGAGGGGGGCTTCCCTTACACTACTTGTCTCGTTTTCCATGGGGTTGATGACAGGGTATAACAGAGCACAGAGTGGCATGGGTACCATCTTGTAACAGATGTGGAGCCGAAGAAAATGCAGCAGGCAAGCTAGCAGATACAGGATCTCAGATGCGGGGTCAGGCAGGTAGAAGTTGGCAACAGCTGAGCAGCAGAGGTAAGGAATAAGGAACCAGGAACCAAGAGCGGAGTCAGAGCCAGGCCAAGGTCAGTATCAGGTGAGAAGAAGAGGTATCGCAATGGCAGGAAGGAGGCAAGGTTTGGTCAAAAGTTTGAGTCAGCAACAGGGGTTCAGGAACAAGCAAAGTCAAGGAGCCAGGTCAGGATACAGATATAAAAACAGAATCAGGTCACAGGCAAAAGGAACTGACGACCACTCAGCAATGATCCTGAGTACTGTAGTGCTTTAAATAGGCCACTAAATGCCCAAGTCCATTCAAGCATGCATCATCATGCTCATAAGCGCGGTAATGCTCACGCATTAGCACGTGCTGATGTAGATGCACGTGCGGTCCTAATTCTGTGCACAGCTCTGTGGACTGTTCTGCACATGCACATTTCTTTGAGCGTGGGCATGACCTCAGTTTTCCTGACAGTGCCACACCAAAAGGTAACACAAGAGTGCCACACAAAAGAGGACACAAGAGTGAAACACTAAAGCTGGTCATACAGTATACCATTTTGTGTACAATTTTCTTTTAGATTTACCAAAACCATATAATACTGTATGAGGTCATAACCTGAACACTTTGAATTTGTATGTAATCAGGCAGACTCTTATGCCCCGTACACACGGTCGGAAATTCCGACGGAAAAAGTCCGATCGGACCATGTTGTCGGAAAATCCGACCGTGTGTGGGCTCCATCTGACTTTTTCCGTCGGAAAAAATTTGAGATCCTGCTCTCAAATTTTCCGACAAGAAAATCCGATTGGACTTTTTCCGATCGTGTGTAGAGAATTCCGATGGACAAAGTGCCACGCATGCTCAGTTTAAATCTATTGACTACTAGCCTCTACGTAGTTCCGTCGTACATAACGAACATCACCACGTTCAGAATGATCAGATTTTCCGACAACTTTGTCTGACCGTGTGTATGCAACACCAGTGTGGAACAAAATCCGTCGGAAAAAATCTGACGGATTTTGTGGTCGGAATTTCCGACCGTGTGTACAGGGCATTACTCTACACAGTTGAAGGTAAAGATAAAGGAAATTTAATAAGAAAATTGTATAATGTATGGCAAGCTTAAAGATGACACAAGTGTGCCACACCAATGATCACACAAGAGTGACACACTAATGAAGACAAAAAGTGCCACACCTAAGATGACACAAGTGCCACACCTAGGATGACACAAGTGCCGCACCTAGGATGACACAAGTGCCACACCTAAGATGACATGAGTGCCACACCTAAGATGACACGAGTGCCACACCTAAGATGACACGAGTGCCACACCTAAGATGACACGAGTGCCACACCTAAGATGACACAAATGCCACACCTAGGATGACACAAGTGCCACACCTAGGATGACACGAAAGTGCCATACCAATGATAACACAATAGTGTCACACCAATGATGACACAAAAGTGCCACACCAATGAAGACACATGAATGCCACACCAATGAAGACACAAGAGTGCCACACCAATGAGTCCAAAAGCAATTCATTCCATCATAAATATCCCAAGTAAAAATAGCCAATGCGTATCAGAAGTTTATAGTCACTATTTATCAGGGTTTGACAAACTATACTGAGAAGAAAAAGGGACTGTCTCTGGAAAGTTTTTGGAAGCAAACATGTTCCTTCTAACATCGATCACAAGTAGCAGTTTTGTTATTGTGTCCTCTAAGGCCCAATGTACACAGGGCGTTTGCCCATCTCTCCTAAACACCTTTCCTCCTGGCAGCAGCTCTTTGGCAGGAAAATCGCTTGAAGTGTGTAATGGCATATAAACGCGTTTAGCTGTGTTTAGGCTTCTCAAGCGCTTGGGCGTTAATCCATTTTGTTGGCCAGAGTGATAATTTATTCTGGCAATTGACATGAATTAACACTCACTCAATGCAGCCCAATGTTATTGGTGTGAATCAGCCCTAAAGCCTCGTACACACGATCGAATTTTCGGCAGACAATGCGTCAGACTTTTGTCCGAAGAGCATGTGCCTGGATTTTGTCTTGTATACTAACGGCACTCACTTGCCGGCCAACAAACACGAACGTAGTGATGTACTACGTGGCATTTCAGCTCTTGAGTGCCACCCTTTGGGTCACCTTCTGCTAATGTCGTGTTTGGGGAGCATTGAATCCGAGCATGCGTGTTTGTATTTGGACTTTTGTGCGACGGACTTGTGTACATGCGATCCGAAAATCTGACAACAGACCGCTGTCCGCTGAAAATTTACTAGCCTGCCATCCAACATTTGATTGGACAACAATTAGTCTGAAGGAGCCTACTAACGGTCGGAATTTAGGCAAACAGTCTGTCATCAAACAATTCCCTGCCGAAAATCCAATCGTGTGTACGAGGCTTTAGGCACCAAGCACTGCACTGTGGGAAGTGGCGGTAGATGTCCATGCGTAGGTCACACCAAGAGGTTCAAGTTTTTTCAGAGGTCTACAGTGGCAGATTAGGACAGTAAAGGAGGTAAGTGGCAGCAGGCTCCATATGGTGACGAATTTACTATGGAAGTCTTAATTTACAGTAGTCGTAACTCAGGACCCAGATGTGGGATTTTGACCCAAATATTTTAGAGTGAGAAGGGCTAGGCCTCCCCTACAGGCTTCCCAAATGTGTGGGTATTGGCCCCTGGAAGCCCAGATCAGTGGATCTTCAAAGTCACATAACTGCATCCATTATAAGTCAATAGGCCGCGGTTGATCCTGGTTTTCGGACGCTAGACACACCAAACTCATGGAGTATGGAGCGAAATACCTAAAATACCTAAATTTTTTGTCTTTATGCATCTTGCAGGTTCCTCTGAAGCCATTGTCTTCTCCAGAAATGGCTGGGTGTAGTCAGGGTGTACAGACTGTGTGTTTTGTGTGCCTTAGCCGTGTGTGACAGGTGGGGCATTGTACTGCTGTCACAGTGAACAGAGGCTGAGTCCTAAGATAAATCCATTGGTCATATTGTAAGGATTCCTGGCTCTCCTGATAACCTGTTATACATATTTGTTCTCTAATCATAAATATATCAATCTGGGTTTTCCATTGCTCAACAGGAGACACGGTGTCCACAGTTGACAACGCGGCCCATTCTGTCTAAGCAGCATTTGTCTTCTCCAAAGCACAGCACCATTTTTTTTTTTGTTTTAGGTCTTTCCTGGTAACAGCAGCAAAGCAAGAATTCGACACAACTAGCCAATCAAGTCACCCCTAATGTTATCCAGATGTCAGCAGCTTAACCCGTTTATGACCACTATATGCAAATATGTGGTGACAGGGTGAGTGGGCCTTAATATGCACCCACCACATATGTATGTGTAGTTCTGGGGCATGCGCCATTGTCACCGACAGCTCACAGTCATAAAGTGAATGGTAGCTGGTAGGACAGGCTCCCGATGACATCAGTACTGTGCAGCCAATCACAGTGCAGAAAGCTCGGGAGCCCCTCCTAGCGGCCCCTATGACATCGGCTCCCATTGCAACCAGCTTAACCCCTTTGCGCCTAAGGGTAATACCCGCACATGGCAAAAAATAAACCCTGTAAGGCAAAGGCATAATGAGCCAGTATGCACCGCTGATGCAAGCTGATGCAAGCTTTGGGCTGGCTTTGGGGGGAGGTATGCAAATATTAAAATAAATTGATGGGCAGATGGAAGTCTGGAGGAGCTGGAGATTCTAGGTAGGCTGCCCTTTGTATCACCCACATGTAAAGCTGAGCCTTCATGACTGAAGGAAGTGAGGTGGGCTCTGATCAGCTGCAGCTTCTGATGCACACCATGAGAAGCTCACAGTGTGCAGTGAATCAGTAAGTGTCAGGTCTCCTGAGTCCGTCCATAGGGGGCGCATGGGTGCCCCCCCCCCCCCCCCCTCCAGACAGTCAAATTTTTTTTTTAAACTGGCCATTAAAAATGGGGAGCGCCACGTCTATGCAATCACAAGATTGCAGACACGGCGCTTCATTTGTGGGCTTTTGTCCCACCTTGCAGCGCTTTCCGAAAGCGCCGTGTAGCTTCCGCCCCGGAAGCTACACCAAGCTACACTAAGCTACACTACGGCCAAGCGGTTTGATTGACATCTGAGTCAGATGTCACTTCCTGTTTTCTCTCTTCCATTGCGCCCAAGAGGCTGCATTTGATGGGGCACAGGTTGCATTTGATGGGACACAGGCTGCATTTCATGGTGCACAGGCTGCATTTGATGGGGCACAGGCTGCATTTCATGGTGCACAGGCTGCATTTGATGGGACACAGGCTGCATTTCATGGTGCACAGGCTGCATTTGATGGGACACAGGCTGCATTTCATGGTGCACAGGCTGCATTTGATGGGGCACAGGCTGCATTTCATGGTGCACAGGCTGCATTTCATGGGACACAGGCTGCATTTCATGGTGCACAGGCTGCATTTCATGGTGCACAGGCTGCATTTCATGGGACACAGGCTGCATTTCAGGGACACAGGCTGCATTTCATGGGGCACAGGCTGCGTTTCATGGGGCACAGGCTGCGTTTCATGGGGCACAGGCTGCATTTCATGGTGCACAGGCTGCATTTCATGGGACACAGGCTGCATTTCATGGGGCACAAGCTGCATTTCATGGGGCACAGGCTGCATTTCATGGGACACAGGCTGCATTTCATGGGGCACAGGCTGCGTTTCATGGGGCACAGTGGCTGCTTTGATGGAGCACAGTGGCTGCATTTCATGGGCACAGTGGCTGCAATTGATGTTTTTTTTTTTTCAAAAAAATTTCAGTTTGTTTGAACCCCTCCCAAAAATTTTTGAACACCAGCCGCCACTGGCCTGCCGGATTCTCTTATGATTATCGCTAGCGGCTGCTATAGCCACTAGGAATAATCACTGTCTTCTCCCAGCAGGGACGGCATCCCCCGCCGGGAGAAGACAATTGCTGATTCCCCTGCCAACACTGTCTGTGTTGATTGGGGAATCGTGCGAATTTCACAGGTTGCGGAAAGAAAATTTGTAGCATGTATGGCCAGCCTAACTAATCCTAGCACCTATCTAGGAGGGTGCTACACTGCCAATGGCTATCTTTGAAACCGCAGCTACAGATGATGAGATTCTCATTAGGCTTCTTCCTGTCTACGACTAGCCTACAGCCCGAGCCGTCACGAAGATCCTTCCAGTGAAGAGCTGATATCAGATGCTGCAGTCTGAAGAAGGTTCTCACACACCTCATCCTTTCACTAGACCTGACATAACCACATAGACGGTAACAAGGTGATGGTTTAAATAAGACGGCTCCACGTCCGACACACAATCCAATCTTCACAGAGAACAGATGTCGCCGACGTTGTAAGGGATATTGTATGACACCTAGCAGGTGCCAGGAGGTGTTTATTAAACAGAAGGCACTGTTAATATGTGTCACCTATTTCCTCTTCTCACCGGCATCTGGACCCGAAGAGCCTCCAGTACGAGGTGTAGGAGAAAGTTGCTTGCAGCTGTCCCTGAGAAGTCCTAATATTGGTTATCTTGCTCTGGAATACCGCTGTCCCTGGATACAGTGCATCCCGAAAGTATTTACAGCACTTCACTTTTTCCACATTTTGTTATGTTACAGCCTTATTTCAAAATGGATTAAATTCATTATTTTCCTCAAAATTCTACAAACAATACCCTATAATGACAACATGAAAGAAGTTTGTTTTAAATCTTTGCAAATTTATTAAAATAAAAAAACGAAAAAAATCCCATGTGAGTATTTACAGCCTTTGCTCAATACTTTGTTGAAGCACCTTTGGCGCCAATTTCAGCCTCGAGTCTTTTTGTGAGTATGATGCAACAAGCTTGGCACACCTATTTTTGGGCAGTTTCTCCCATTCTTTGCAGGACCTCCCAAGCTCCATCAGGTTGCATGGAACGTGTCGGTGCACAGCCATTTTCAGATTTATTGGGTTCAAGTCCGGGCTCTGGCTAGGCCATTCAAGGACATGCACAGAGTTGTCCCATAGCCACTCCTTTGCTATCTTGGCTGTGTGCTTAGGATTGTTGTCCTGTTGGAAGATGAGTTGAGAAGTCTGAGGTCAAGAGCGCTCTGTAGCAGGTTTTTATCAAGGATGTCTCTGTACATTGCTGCATTCATCTTTCCCTTGATCCTGACTAGTCTCCCAGTTCCCGCTGCTAAAAAACATCCCCACAGCATGATGCTGCCACCACCATGCTTCACTGTAGGGATGGTATTGGTCAGGTGATGAGCGGTGCCTGGTTTCCTCCAGACATGGCACTTGCCATTCAGGCCAAAGAGTTCAATCTTTGTTTCATTAGACCAGAGAATTTAATTTCTCATGATCTGAGAGTCCTTCAGGTGTCTTTTGGCAAACTCCAGGCAGGCTGTCACGTGCCTTTTACTGAGGAGTGTCTTCCGTCTGGCCACTCTACCATACAGGCCTGATTGGTGGAGTGCTGCAGAGATGGTTGTTCTGGAAGGTTTTCCTCTCTACACAGAGAAACGCTGGAGCTCTGTCAGAGTGACCATCAGGTTCTTGGTCACTTACCTGACTAAGGCCCTTCTCCCCCGATCGCTCAGTTTGGCCAGGCAGCCTGCTCTAGGAAGAGTCCTGGTGGTTCCAAACTTCTTCCATTAACAGATGATGGAGGCCACTGAGCTCATTGGGAACTGCAATGCTGCAGAAATGTTTCTGTAGCCTTCCCCAGATCTGTGCCTTGATACAATCCTGTCTCGGAGGTCTACAGACAATTCCTTGGACTTCATGGCTTGGTTTGTGCTCTGACATGCACTGTTAACTGTGGAACCTTATATAGCCAGGTGTGTGCCTTTCTAAATCATGTCCAATCAACTCAATTTACCACAGGTGGACTCCAATCAAGTTGCAGAAACATCTCAAGGATGATCAGTGGAAACAGAAGGCACCTGAGCTCAATTTTGAGTGTCATGGCAAAGGCTGTAAATACTTATGTACATGTGATTTTTTTCTTTTTTTTTTTACAATGCAGTACCAGCAGACCTGCATTGTACCTTAGGGTGCTGAGAGCCCCTCAGCTCAGGACCTTGGACAGCGGAGGAGATCGCTGGCTGCAGGGGATGCAAGGAAGGTATGTAAATCACCTTCTTTATCATCTCCTACGCCAGAAGGATCCAAACGTTCCCCTATGGGCCGCATTGGGCCCCCAGCTAGGGTCAGTGGTGTATCCTCAATATGCACTGATTGAGGATTTGGTTCAGCAGAGGCTGCCTATGGTCCTTGGTTCTGATGTAAGGGGGATTCTGATGTGGACCCCGATGTTACAAGGTATTCTGATGGGAAACCTGATGTAAGGGAGAACTTTGATGTAAGAGGGAACTTTTATGGGGACCCTGATGTAAGGGGGTACTCTGATTGGGACTCTGATGGTATTCTTCCTCTCCAAAGATAGCGCTTATGGTTGTGAACATAAAGCTCTATTTTGGTCTTGTCACTCCAGGGTGCTGATGGTGACCCTGATGCAAGGGGGGAGGGGACTGTGATGGGGACTCTGATGTAAGGGAGGACCTTTAGTATAAGGGGGACTCAAATATAAGAGGGACTCTGATGGAGATTCTGATGTAAGGGAGAGTCTATTGGTGACCCAGATGTAATGGGGGCTGTGATGGGGACCCTGATGTAAGGGGGGAACTTTGATGTAAGGGGGAATCTGATGGGGACCCAGATGTAAGGGGGGACACTGATGTAAGGGGGAGATCTGATTGGGACCATGATATAGGGGGGAACTTTGATGTAAGGTCGACTCTGATGGGGATTCAGATGTAAGGGGGGCTGTGATGGTGACTCAGATGTAAGGGAGGACTCTGATAGGTACCCTGATATAAGGGTGGGGGGGACTTTGATGTAAGGGGGACTCTGGTGGGGACCCTGATGCAAGAGGGGACTCTGATGAAAATCCTTTTTGGCCCTTGAATATTTGTAAAATATACCTTGATCCTCTTGTACTGAAAAGTTGGGAGACCCCTGCTATAGGCAAAAATGAGCAGTTGGGACTCACTGCAAGGGTTAAAATAACTGACTGTTGGTGATGCCTTTAGGCCCCTTTCACACTGGGGCGGTTTTCAGGCGGTACAGCGCTAAAAATAGCGCCTGTACAGCGTCTGAAAAAACCGGCCCCATTCACTCCAGTGTGAAAGCCGGCAGGCTTTCACACTGGAGCGGTGCGCTGGCAGGACGGTAAAAAAAGTCCTGCTAGCAGCATCTTTGGAGCGGTATAGGAGCGGTGTGTTCACCGCTCCTACCCATTAATTTCAATGGGACACCGCTGTAATACCGCGGCAATACCGGCGCAAAGCGCCGCTTCGGCGGCGCTTTGCGGGGGATTTTAACCCTTTTTCGGCCGCTCGCGGAGGGTAAACCCGCACTGCGAGTGGCCGAATACCGCGGCTAAAACGACGGTAAAGCAGCACTAAATATAGCACTGCTTTACCGTCGCCGCGGCTCCCGCCCCTGTGTGAAAGGGGCCTTAGGATAAAGGCACACTTTATTAGATTAACTGGAGCTGTCCGGCAATCACCCCTTTTTTGGGTTTCAGTACAAAGCTTGTTACACCGCATTTTTGGAGGTGGCTATCCCACTTACCCCTAAATGGTTTCTACTGGGTCTCTCCTCTCTGAGCCTAGCTAAACCCTATAAAAAGTTGTTGAGTCGTGTGCTTACAGCTGCCAGATGCCTTATAGCACTTAATTGGGAAAAAAACACTCCCCCATCCTCAGTTGCTCTGTACGGTATGCTAGAATTAAAGATGTAGAATTAAGCCCTCATTCACATTGGCACGATTTGACAGGTCAAATTGCAGCCTACTGCCGGCAATAGGTGCGCGCCAAATCGGTGCGACGCTGATATTGCAAGGCCGCACCGATTTCCAAAAGTAGTTCCTGCATTACTTTTGGCGACTTTGGGGGCGATTTCAATAGACATCTGTGCATGAACCCGCACAGATGTCTTTCAAGTCACCCCCAAAGTCGGACTCAAATACAGCTTTGAAATTGTGCGAGTTCACATAAACTCGCACGATTTCAGAGCCGTGTTCAGTGTGAAAGAGGGCTAATGGAGAAAATGACAGATAGAATTAATGATAAACTAGAGGCCCATAACCTCGTTCGGGAACTATGGTCCTTAGTGGACTTAGTTGCCTATACTTTGGTTGTTGGGTTCTACTGAGGTTTTGGGACAATGCGGCAGTCCTTCTCCCTATGCCGCGTACACACGACTGGTTTTCACGTCTAAATAAACTCTGAAGGTTTTTCCGACAGAGTTCTGACGGAATTCCGCTGAAACTGTCTTGCGTACACACGATCACACCAAAGTCCGACCGTCTAGAACACGGTGACATACAACACATACAACGGGACTAGAAAAAGGAAGTTCAATAGCCAGTAGCCAATAGCTGCCGTCCCGTACTTGCTTCAGAGCATGCGTCGTTTTTGGTCCGTTGGAACAGCATACAGACCAGCGGTTTTCCCGATATTAATTGATTCCGTCGGAAATATTTAAAACATGTTCTATTTCTAGGTCCGTCGGAATTTTTGAAAAAAAAAAAAAGAAAAAAGGAGGCTTACACATGATCGGAATATACGATGAAAAGATTCCGTCTGACTTTTTCTGTCGGAAATTCCGCTCCTGTGTACGCGGCATAACTCTTTCCTTTCTTTCTAGTCTGTCCGTTCTGGGTTCTTGTTTTTTTTTTTTTTTTTCTGAGATATTTTGCACTAAGGCATTTAGGCTACCACAACAGTAAAGTATTGAGCCTTTCTTGATATCTAAATGCTTGCACACTGTTAATTTTGAAATGCAATTACAGTACTTGCATTACATTACTTATAATAGAGGTCCTTGTTTCTACTTTTGTCATGCTGGTTTGACCTCTTCCCATATTTCTGTTGCTGTCAGCTAGATTGCTTTCCAGTATGACATGATTAATACTTGTCTATTTTGTACACAGTGCATGTATCTTTTTACTTTTATATGTAAACAAAAAAATCTTAATAAAAATTGTTATTGAAAAAACATAACTGACAGGGTCTTAACCGTTTCCTACTGTATCCAAAAAAATAAAAATAAAAACAGTTGTCATCATACACTAGATTACCAAAAGTATTGGGACACCTGCCTTTACACTTTACTTTATGAACTTTAATGGCATCCCAGTCTTATGCCCCGTACACACGGTCGGAAATTCCGACCACAAAATCCGTCGGATTTTTTCAGACGGATTTTGTCCGACACTGGTGTTGCATACACACGGTCGGACAAAGTTGTCGGAAAATCCGATCATTCTGAACGTGGTGACGTTCGTTGCGTACGCCGGAACTACGTAGAGGCTAGTAGCCAATAGCTTTGGTCTTGTAATTTGATCTGAGCATGCGTGGCACTTTGTCCGTCGGAATTCGCTACACGCGATCGGAAAAAGTCAGATCGGACTTTGTTTTCGGAAAATTTGAGAGCAGGATCTCAAATTTTTTCCGACGGAAAAAGTCCGATGGCACCCACACACGGTCGGATTTTCCGACAACATGGTCCAATCGGACATTTTCTGTCGGAAATTCCGACCGTGTGTACGGGGCATAAGTCTGTAAGGTTCAATATTGAGTTGGCCAACCATTTGCAGCTATAACAGCTTCAACTCTTCTGGGAAGGCCATCCACAAGGTTTAGGAGTGTGTCTATGGGAACGTTTGACCATTCTTTCCAGAAGCGCATTTGTGAGGTCAGGCACTGATGTTGGACGAGAAGGCCTGGACTGGTCCAAATCATTTGGTGGAGGGGAGATTATGGTGTGGGGTTGTTTTTCAAGAGTTGGGCTTGGCCCCTTAGTTCCAGTAAAGGAATCTCTTAAGGCATCAGCATACCAAGACATTTTGGACAATTTCATGCTCCTAACTTTGTGGGAACAGTTTGGGGATGGCCCCCTTCCTGTTCCAACATGACTGCACACCAGTGCATTTGTGAGGTCAGGCACTGATGTTGGACAAGAAGGCCTGGCTCGCAGTCTCCGCTCAAATTCATCCCAAAAGCCCACAAAGATCTGCCTGAAAAACGGACAGGCGGATTTTTGCGGGCCACTCATTGACTTGTATGGGCAAGCGGATGTCAGCGGAGATGTGTCCACTGACAACCACCTGCCATCCAAGCCGCCTGCCATCCAATCCGACAAGATCCGCTGAAAACAGACGGATGGCAATACATTCGCCTTCTGTTCCGTTTTCACTCGATCTTCCCATAGAGAACAGCGGGGCTCTGGCAGGTCCGTCCCTGCACAGTGAGCGGAGACAGTCCTGTCATCTGCCTGCTCAGCAGTGATCAACGGAGCGATCCCCCGCTGAGCTAGCGAAGTCCGCTTAACGAATCTGCCCCATGTGAAAGGGCCTAAGGCACCAAGTGAGTTTAATTACCACCTTAATCAGCCACAGAACCTCTGTAATTAATGTGTGTTCGGATTTAAAGGCATGAGGTGGCAACCCTACTCAAAAATGGTCAAACATTCCCATAGACACTCCTAAACCTTGTGGACAGCCTTCCCAGAAGAGCTGAGGCTGTTGTAGCTGCAAAGGGTGGGCCAACTCAGTATTGAACCCTACGGACTAAGACTGGGATGCCATTAAAGTTCATGTGTATGTAAAGGCAATACTTTTGGTAATATAGTGTATATCAAATCTTATTGTTCATCACAAAAATGTAATATATCTCTATTTTTTTTCTTAGAAACATTAAAAGGAAGACTCTGGTTGGTTGCTATAGGCAACACAGGCAGTCCTTCTTTCATGCACTTTTTATAAATCATACTATATATGGCTGAGCAGGAGGCACCGTCTTGCTTGGTGCCACCGCAGAGTCCAGCGTCTTGTACTCCACATACCTCTCCAATCACCTCCATGTAATTTATGTTTGCACAAGTGGTACTTATCAGATCGAATGTAAACAGTGGTCTATGCTCCAGGGAGCCTGCTCTGGCTTCAGAAAAAATTTATGTCAAGGGTGAAGCAGTGTTTGCTGGGTACTCTGGAGTGACTTGACCATGAGGGAGTGCAGAAGAAAGTTACTGCGTGAACGGTGCTCGCAACTGCTCTTTACCGGGAAAAAAAATAAATTTGGCCAATTTCTATATGATCTATATTTAATCTTTGTTTTACAGATATACATTTAAACAGGACAAAGTTTTCCCAGAGCACTACAGGTTATCTAAAGAGAAACTAGATATAGCACCCTGATGTTTAGGCAAGGCTGCTATTAAATGTATTTACCAAGTGATAGTTGCCTTGGTCAGTTGTTAGGAGGTCAATTGATTTCACCCTAAGCCCCCGTACACACGGTCGGAAATTCCGACGGAAAATGTCAGATCGGCCCATGTTGTCGGAAAATCCGCTCGTGTGTGGGCTCCACCTGACTTTTTCCGTCGGAAAAAAATTTGAGATCCTGCTCTCAAATTTTCCGACAACAAAATCCGATCGGACTTTTTCTGATCGTGTGTAGAGAAATCCGACAGACAAAGTGCCACGAATGCTCAGATCAAATTACGAGAGCAAAGCTATTGGCTACTAGCCTCTACGTAGTTCCGTCGTACGCAACGAACGTCACCACGTTCAGAATGATCGGATTTTCCGACAACTTTGTCTGACCGTGTGTATGCAACACCAGTGTCGGACAAAATCTGTCGGAAAAAATCTGACAGTTTCTGTGATCGGAATTTCCGACCGTGTGTACGGGGGCTAATTCTGGAATTGCTGCACTTCTCTCTTCTGTCGCTAGATGGCCGGGTATCTGGTGGCATTGGATAAGACAAGGGCATTGCAAGGACAGATTAGGAATGGATAAGAAAAAATTGCGCTATTGATAATAATATTGATAATGATATTGGTAATAGCGCGATTTTTTTCCTATACATTCCTATTTGTGTTTATCCCACAATTATTGCTGCTACATTATTGATCCAAAAACGTTTTAATTTTATAATTAGCGCAGTTTTTTACCTTTTATACAGATTAGGAATGAATGGGGTGTCTCAGCCAACGAGCAGGGATTTTCTTGGGTCCCTTGGCCTGCTGGGAGGGCCTATTTATTTGGGTGGAGTCAGGTGATCGGGGGGTTCTGTGCCACCTGGACGGCTGTCTGGGTGGACGTGTGTCGTATTGCCCTGGGCTGCTAGGCCAGAAACCTAAGGCCTATCCTGGGGACATCTGGCTGCTAGGCTAGCAAGCCCTTGGGAATGTTGGTGGTCAGGCTGGGGGGGGGGGGGGGGGGCCTAAAGCTGTGTAAGGGCCCCAAAAGTTTCTGATGGCTGCCCTGTCCAGAAGTAGTGCAGGGTTGGGACTGCGGGCTTGTAGTCCATCCAGAAGTAACAGTTCCTCTGGCCCAGGGAACCAATCATGGTCGGAGGTAGAGGGGAAGTTGTGGCCACAAAGGGACCATCCACCTTACTACTGGAGATCATTTTGAGTAAGCTGAGGCAAGTACCAGAGCAGACTTCTCTCCAGCCGGCGACGGTGAAGAAGTGGGAAAGCAAGTCAGGGACCCAACAGAGGTCACACTTGTGGAGTGCCAAGCCAAGGGACCTAACGTGTCAGCGTGGGTGAAGCTTGAGGAGTATCTGTGAGTGCCAAGCCACGGACCCAGCAGTGAAAAGTGCTACAGTGGTACCCAGGGATACCAGGGATTACCATCCACTGGAGAGTACTAATGTCATTTTATATGTATTGTTATGGTTTGTCCTTTGTTCTGTTGATCACACATGCTACAGAACAGTGTGAACGTGGGCTAAGGAATACAGTACTGGATTCTGCGCCCTCTGACACAACTCCGTCATGGCAGATCCCAGTATTCTATCCTGACATGTTACTTATATATATGTACTGGGGTATTCATTTACACAGCTTTTTACCCAGAAATTAGAAAATTGTATGAAACTTGGGTGAAAGTTGTGTGATGTACAACTTTCTGTCACTGTTGTGTGTTCCAATTCCTCCTGTCACATTCGCCATAATATAAAATACTTAAAAAAATAATAATAATTAAAAAAACAGCAGGGATGGTGGGAACCCCTCATAGCAGGGAGAAATAATAAACACAATTTCAGCACCATGGATAGCTATTCGTAGTAGATTAGTAGTAAGGGCTATTTCACACTTGCAGTGGACTTTAGTCCCATGTGAAGAGCAATCTGAGTTTGGATTGCTTTTCAGAGGGCATTTGACAGATGGTGAGGAGATGTTAAACCACCTCCTCACCATCTGATTTAACCTTGTAATGCTGCTCTACTATGCATTGCACACGGTTGCAGCGCAGCCCTATTGAAGTCAATGGGCAAGTTTGACAGGTGTTACCACCTGTCAAAATCTGCACCCTGCATTAAAATTGCTGCATCCACAGCATGCGTACATCCCCGTCTGGCTGTATTTTTCCAATTCGGGTGGGTGGCCAGGGGGGCAGTAAAACCCCGCTCTTTTTAACTACCTTCCAATTGCCCATCTTAAAGAGACCCTTATGATACACACTATATTGTCAAAAGTATTGGGACACCTGTCTTTACACGCACATGACCTTGAATGACATCCCAGTCTTAGTCCGTATGGTTCAATATTGAGTTGGCCCACCCTTTGCAGCTATAACAGCTTCAAATATTCTGGGAAGGCTGTCCACAAGGTTTAGGAGGGGGGGGGGAACTTGACTGGCCTGCACAGAGTCCTGACCCCCAACCTGATAGAACACCTATGGGATGAATTAGAGCGGAGACTGAGAGCCAGGCCTTCTTGTCCAACATCAGTGCCTGACCTCACAAATGCACTTCTGGAAGAATGGTCAAACATTCTCATAGACACACTCCTAAACCTTGTGGACAGCCTTCCCAGAAAAGTTGAAGCTGTTGTAGCTGCAAAGGGTGGGCCAACTTAATATTGAACCCTACGGACTAAGACTGGGATGCCATTCAAGGTCATGTGTGTGTAAAGGCAGGTGTCCCAATACTTTTGGTTATATAGTGAATGTCATATTTGGAAGCGGTTTTCCAGCAGCTGCATTCACCTGTTAATTGTTAATAGGGTGAATGTGACTGCGTAACGCCAGGAGAATCCCATCCAATCACTTAGGAAAATGTCTATTATACATTGAAAAACATACCCCAATGAGTCGTAGACTCACTAAAAACAATACACTCCCTGTGTGGCTGATCGCATCTGTTAAGCAGACAGAGAGATTTCATTGAGCCACGGAGAGCTCCCTCTAGTGGCATTTCTCTATACTTGATACAGTAATATAAATATGGACAAAAAAGCATTTATAAATGCCATATCATAAATTCTGCAATGATGAATTAAAATACACTGTACTTTCCCGTTGCTTGCGAACCCCAACAATCAAACCAGGCACTGCAGAGCGGGGAGACCCCAACCACACAGACCTGTTCATGTATACTTTGGAAGACATATACCCATAGAAATAAGGACACATTGGGGCTACTCATTGATCCGGAAGCCTTATTGAAAGCTCTGACCAGCCACCTACCTTATTCTCTATATAGCGCACACTGTTCAGCTAAATTGCTGGAATTTATTTGCTGCTGTCCATCTAATTAACAAACCGGAACTTTGGGTTCCAAGATTCTACCACTGCTTGGTTGGCGTTCAACTACACCCCCACTGGCACAGTTGCTTCACCCATTTTCTTTATGGAATCAATTTGCATGAGTAAAAACAAATTATGCCTCGTACACACGATCGGATTTGCCGTCGGAAAAACCATCCAAGATTGGCTTGCATACACACGGACACACAAAAGTTCGCTGAACTTTCGACCTTCAAGAACACAGTGACGTACAACACTACGACGAGTCGAGAAAATTAAGTTCAATGCTTCCGAGCATGCGTCTAATTGTTTTAGAGCCTGCGCAGGTATTTTGAGCGTCGTAATTGGTATAGACGATCGGAAATTTCCAATCGAAAAACTTTTTCCTTCGGAAAAATTGAGAACCTGCTCTCAAACATTTTCTGGCGGAAATTCGGCCAGCAAAAGTCCGATAGCGCATACACACGGTCGGAATTTACGACCAAAAGCTCACATCGGACTTTTGCTGGCGTAATTTCCGATCATATGTATGCGGCATTATGACTATATCTACCTCTATCCTATACCCCTGACGAAGGTGTATAACCAGAAACGCGTCGTGTACCGGGGATTACTGTTTACCGCAGAATATTATTATCTCTTTGTCATATTTTTCATGTAAATTGTTGTGTTTTGTTTTTGTTGTTTTTTTCCATATGTACCATATTTATCGGCGTATAACACGCACTTTTTTCCCCTTAAAGAGGAAGTAAACCCTCTTTTACAACTTTAGCTTACAGGTAAGCCTATATTAAGGCTTACCTGTAGCTAACAGGGATATCTCCTAAACCTGCACGGTTTAGGAGATATACCTGTATTTGCATGTGCCGACGTCATGCGGCACATGCGCACTAGCGACAACTGAAGCATCGGCGCTATATGCCGATGCTTCAGTTGTTATATGCCGCTCTCGTGCGCATGCGCGTGACGTCATCGCGGCTCCGGCAAATCACAGCGCCGGAGCCGCGATACCCGGAAGTCACTCCGGGAGAAGATGTCGGCGATCGGAGGGGAGAAGAGGACCGATGCCGAGGCTTCGATTTCAGGTAAGTGATGCATAATTAGCTAGTATTCTATGCATACTAGCTAATTATGCCTTTGTCTTGCAGGTTTTTTTTTTTTTTCGATTTTTTTCAAGAGGGTTTACTTCCTCTTTAAAATCAGGGGAAAATCGTGGGTGCGTGTTATACGCCGATCCCCACCGCTCTCCGCTCATTGTGAGTGGAGCGGAGCGATCGCCGCCGAGATACACATAGCCGAGTGCAGTGGGCTCTTCTCGGCTCTGCTCATAGTCATGCCCAGTCCCGCCATTGGACCGCCATTGGTACATCATAAGGCAGGACTGGGCGTGACTGTGAGCGGAGCCGAGAAGAGCCAAGTACACTCGGCTTTGTGTATCTCGGCTCCGCCCAGTCCCTACGATCTGGGTGGCGTTCGTTCCGCTCTGCCCAGTCTCGGCGGCGATCTCGGCAGCGCCAATTTTAAATTCACTGGGGGCAAGGCTGCAATGGACACTGGGGGCAAGGCTGCACTGACAAGGCTGCAATGGACACTGGGGGCAAGGCTGCACTGGGGCAAGGCTGCACTGACAAGGCTGCAATGGACACTGGGGGCAAGGCTGCACTGACTAGGCTGCACTGACAAGGCTTCAATGGACACTGGGGGCAAGGCTGCACTGACAAGGCTGCAATGGACACTGGGGGCAAGGCTGCACTGGGGCAAGGCTGCACTGACAAGGCTGCAATGGACACTGGGGGCAGGGCTGCACTGGGGCAAGGCTGCACTGACAAGGCTGCAATGGACACTGGGGGCAAGGCTGCACTGGGGCAAGGCTGCACTGACAAGGCTGCAATGGACACTGGGGGCAAGGCTGCACTGGGGCAAGGCTGCAATGGACACTGGGGGCAAGGCTGCACTGACAAGGCTGCACTGGGGCAAGGCTGCACTGGACACTGGGGGCAAGGCTGCACTGGGGGCAAGGCTGCAATGGACACTGGGGGCAAGGCTGCACTGGGGGCAAGGCTGCACTGGACACTGGGGGCAAGGCTGCACTGACAAGGCTGCAAATGACACTGATCAGGCTGCATTGATGGGCATTTAAATGTAATTTTTTTTCCCTTAAACTTCCCTCCTAAAAGTTTTTTTCCTTAAAATTCCCTCCCAAACTTGGGGCGCGTGTTATATGCCGGTAAATACGGTATGTATATTTTGTACAAACTTTGATGTTTTTTAATATCGATCATTCTATTTGATCGTTGACTTTTATGTACATCTAATAAACGATTTTTCGCATTACATCAGTGTATGTTGCCTTTAAAGTCCCATTTAAGGGGGATTTCTCTTTTTCTTAATCATATCCTAGGGAACTACACTGTTTCAACCTGACATGGTGAAACCCTCTTTTTTTGCTACAATCAAAACGTAAGACATAAAATCATTTGGTGCAGTCTGATGTTAAATCTATGGGGGGATGATTCCTCTTTCGACATCCTTTTTCTGGTGAAGAGCTCCAATGTCAAAGACTCCATTTTTTTTTTTTTTACAAGACGTATCACAGTTCCCTCCCACACAACCAGTTTATTTACTTATCTTGCATGACTTGGCCCGATCGCTGAGCTGCACCCTCCGGGGAGGCTGGGGAGGCAGAGTTTAGAGTTTAGAGGCTGTATTAATTATCAGCTAATTATCCAATTAATGTGACACCGACACCGTTTCATCATTTGATATAATGGGTACCTGGTGTTGTCAACCTCTCGCTAGTTTTCACACCTCCTTAAACGATGCAAAGAGAGATAGAATGACAATGTTAATTAGAGGGCTGTAGGAGAACGATTCGGTCGCTGGACATGGCGTGTGGCAAAGACACTGTGATTTTATTGGGAGTCATTTATGTAATCTGTAAGGATTCACTTTGAATTAAAGATAAAATGGTGACATTCCACAATAGTCTAATGCCGCGTACACACAAGCGGATTTTCCATCGGAAAAATCGTGGATGTTTTTTCCAACGGAATTCCGCTCAAGCCTGTCTTGCATACACACGGTCAAACAAAAGTTCGCTGAACTTTTGACCGTCAAGAACGCGGTGACGTACAACACTACGCCGAGCCGAGAAAATTAAGTTCAATGCTTCCGAGCAATGCGTCAGATTGTTTCCGAGCATGCGTAGGAATTTTGCACGTCGGAATTGGTACAGACGATCGGAAAAATTGAGAACCTGCTCTCAATCTTTTGCTGGCATGAATTCGACCAGCAAAAGTCAGATGGAGCATACACACGGTCGCATTTTCTGACCAAAAGCTCTCATCTGTCTTTTGCTGGCATAATTTCCAGTTGCCCAAAACTGCCACTAGATATTAGCATACTACAAAACAATATTATAACTTCATGAATTTAAATAAAAGACAGAAATATTACATATAATTGGGTCAGAACACTAAAGCTCACCATATATGATTTTACTGGCTGACTGTAGAATGTCTGTAGGATCTCTTAAAGTGTTACTAAACCCAGGACTCTACATTCACCATATCTGGTCTCCCACAGTACACAAAACATGGAAATGCAATTATTTTAGTAAATATAAACTGCTAAATAACTTTTCTCACCAGCATTATATATCAATCTTGTGGCTTCTATCAGTGTCCCCTGATGACGTCTATATGACGAAACGTGTCGGATAGAGCTTGGTCACGTGAAGTCACCATGCCGCGTGAGTTGGCCACCTTAGTGGTTGGAAACATTCTTGTAATTATATGGATTGACATACAATTTTATACATCTATGTTTGTGAGTATTTTGGCAAATTTTAAATACATTGTTGGTTATTCAGAATATTGTACAATGAAGTATCTTTCACTTATCCCAAATCCCAAATGATCTAAGGTACATCTTTGGTGGAGATCCTAATACCGATAGAGCTACAGATATCTGATGGTCATGTGGATGTGACCTGGCGTTGGGTTAATTGAGCGTGTTTGACCGCTATATACAGAGTGGTCCACTACTGAGGGAAAGAGTCAGTGTGTACTTTGCTCTTGTTGGAGGATCTTTACAGCACTTCTTGTGTGTGAAAATCGCACTGGTAAAGCATGTAGAAGGAGTTTTAATTCTCTTCTGACTGTCCTATGAGGCTGCAGAACCCCTCACCCTCTGTCTTGTCCAGTGCTGATTGGCCCTGTGTCAATCACATGCACCATCCCAAAAAAACAAACAAAAAACTACCCTAGCAATACACACCAAACTGAGCATGTGCAGAGTGCCTTAAGGATCTGTTCTATCAGGAGATGGATTGGGGACTGTGGAAGAAGGGGAGGATCAGAGAAGACAGGATCAAACAGCCTTTTTACACGATGTGGAGGATTAACCCCTTAGGTTCCACAGTAAGTATAACAAATATGCTTTACTGACTGATTTTACTATTGTGGGTTTAGTAATACTTTAAGCCCTGATTTCACCAGTGGGCTGGCTCTTGGGAGGAATGTCATGATAGGTGGATGCCAGTCTGGAGCAGTGGGTGCTCCTTGGCAGACTGTATTTGCATGGGTAACATCCACATGTCATGCTGAGCCTCCATGAAAGAACAGAAATCCAATTAATGAAAGGGCCAGGCCTGGTGATAGAAGATGATGGACGTTCTCCAGCCAAGAAATTTGATGGATCTATCTGACTTGCAGCTCACAGTGTGCAGTGAAATCAGAGTAAGCTATTTCAGTCCAGGAGAGGAGCCTGTACAACTGTGCAAGACTCAAGGGAAACCTGGCTTTCCACTTTAAATGTGCCCATAGAAGTTGGCCATGCTGGCACGTCTGGATCCTCCTAAGCCCTGTGGTCCACCAGCTGAGCTCCAACATGAATGCTCGGTGACTGGGCAGCTTTGGGAGAACACAGCACTATAGATCTCTGTTCTCTTTTTATTAGTCCCCGGACGTTTGTTTTATTCACCACCTTGGCGGTATTACCTGCCTCGCTGTAACAGCAGTCACATTTAATTAGCTAATTCATCTCATTATCTAAGTAACTGAAATTGCTACCAGCAAACTAACGTAATGAGGCTTAGCCGGTATTGGGTGATTTAACTGTTCACAAGGCAGCTTGATTTTGGTAACGCTGTCATTCCAACTAAAGGAACGCCGTTGTTGAACATTTATAAATCAATTGAAAGATGTGCGATTCGCCTTTTTATATTTTTTCTATCTCTCCCCAGGGATATAAAGTAAACGAGTATTATCTGATCTTCAACTGTCACCTGAGCGTGTGTGGGGTGACCTGCACAACTCTATCCACTCCATTTCAGCTTTCAGCTCTGTCGCACTTTGAATGACAATTGCGCACCCATGCAACACTGTACCCAGATGAAATTTTTATAATTTTTTTTTCACACAAATAGATCTTTCTTTTGGTGGTATTTAATCATAACTGGGTTTTTTTTTCTAAATAAACAAATAAAGACCGAAAATTTTGAAAAAAAAAAACAAAACCTTTTCATAGTTTGTTATAACATTTTGCAAACAGGTAATTTTTCTCTTTTACTGATGTGCGCTGATGAGGCTTCACTGATGGGCATTGATGGGCACTGATAGGCTGCACTAATGGGCGGCATTGATAGGTGGCACTGTTGGACACTGATAGGCAGCACTGATTGGCACTGATAGGAGGCACTGATAGGTGGCACTGATGGGCACTGGTAAGCATCACTGATGAGGAGACACTGATGGGCACATATTGGCAGCACTGGTGGGCACAGATTGGCAGCACACGAGGGCACAGATTGGCAGCACTGATGGGTACAAATTGGTAGTACTCGAGGGCACAGATTGGCTGCACTGATGAGCACTGTTGATGTAGCACTGGTGGGCACTGATGAGGAGGCACTGATAGGCGGAACTGATGGGCACTGTTGGGAATTGATAGGTTGCACTTATGGGCACTGATAGGTGGCACTGTTGGGCACTGGTAGGCAGCAGTGAGGAAAGGAAAGCCGATAACCAGCTTCTGTTTACCTCCACATGGTAAAGAGATGCTGATTGGCTCTTTACCTCAATCTGTGTTCAGCAGTGTCCGGAGCACACTGCAATCACAGAGCGCGCCGCCCGCTCCCGCCATCATATGATGGCGTCCCAGAACTCCCAGAACTGGACGCTGTAACCGTCATTCTACAATAACTGGTGGCTATAGAAGGGCACTTTGCACTCCTTACCAATGAACTCTTCGGAGGTTGGCAATTCATATCACAGATGGAGCCATTTGTGAATTCAGCTTAATCCAAGTCGTCAGCACTCGACTAATAAACTTCGAATTGAATGGAAATACACAGTTATTACCTGGAGAAAAAAAAAAACACTACAGACCCGAAATTTGCCTATGAGATCCAATATGGTGAATTTTGTTGGAGTAACAACATTCTAGACTTTTTTGGTAAAGTACTTTTAAAGGCTCCTGTATGACCTTCTAAAATCAAATATGGTTACTTATGTGATGCTCAAGCCTCATAAAGTAAGAAAATTCTCCTTCATTTGTGTCTCACACAATCCTCCTCCCAGACACTGCAGCTCAAACAAGAGCACCACTGGCTATTGAACTTAATTTTTTTGGCTCGTCGTACGTGTTGTACATCACCGCGTTCTTGACGTTCGCAATTTCCGACCAACTTTGTGTGACCGTGTGTATGCAAGACAAGTTTGAGCCAACATCCTTCGGGAAAAAAAAAACATAGATTTTGTTGTCGGAAAATCCTATCGTGTGTACAGGGCATTAGGGTACGTGGGTAATTTTTATTAGTACGCTCATGCTACTAAAACAATGAATGATTACTCACTAGGAGTATTAATCAATCTCTACACACATGGAACAAATGGCCTCCTATGGAGTAAGGCACACAAGTAGCCTGTAGAAGTGATTAATCGCACAGATTTGGAGCATTATGTGATCATTAGTGATTAATTGTTTCTACATGCTATTAGTGTACTTCCATAGGGAGCCAATTGTTCCCCTTTCACACAAGCTGTCCGAACAGGTCCGCCTGTCCATTTTTCAGGCGGGCCTGATTGGATCATCTATTGAGCCCTATGGAGACATCCGCCGATATCCGATCCTGTCTGCTAAATCCAGATGGATGCTGGTCCTATTTTAGTCCGCCTGAAAACCCGAAAACATTACTCAGACCGGACCATGGCTTCCTAAGATAGCTGGGAGTGGATTAGGCGTTCTCCTCCCTATTGCCCTAATAAAGAGTTGGCACTGAGAACTCACCTCAGTCTCAGTGACACTGCAGGGGACTGAAGATAGAATGTCTGGACACTGGAGAGAGGAAGGAAGGGCTGCTTTCTTTGCAGTTTGTGATGTGTGAGTACAGAGGAAAGGGGGGGGACAACTCTGATATGTGGAAGGACCCCTGGGGGCACCTGATGTAAGGAGGAATTGTGATGTGTGGAGGGACTCTGATGGGGACACCTGATGTAAGGGGGCACTCTACTGGGGACGCCAGATGTATAGGGGGACTCTGATGGGGACACCTGATGTAAGGGGGACTCTGATGGGGACACCTGATGTAAGGGGGACTCTGATGGGGACACCTGATGTAAGGGGGGCACTGATGGGGGACACCTGATATAAGGGAGACTCTGATGGGGACACCAGATGTATAGGGGGACTCTGGTAGGGGACACCTGATGTAAGAAGAGACTCTGATGGGGACACCAGATATAAGGGGAGACTCTGGTGGGGACACTTGATGTAAGGGGAGACTCTGATAGGGAGACCAGATGTACAGGGGGACTCTGGTAGGTAGAAATCCTAACTATAACTATTCTTAAAAATGTTCCCTCCCATCTCCTCCTACCTATCTTGCCTAACCTGTATGAAAAAGATCTGTGTACTCACCTATTTTTAAATGGCTCTGGTCCGGTCACGTGATCTCGCAGCTCCAGCTCTCCTGTGTCAGTGAGCAGCTGCTGCAGGGCAGAGGAGGGAGCACTATCAACGGCTGAGCCATTGGAGCCTATGAGGACATCACGGCTCCCAGAGTTCTCAGCTGTTGTCGAGCGCTCCCTTATAACGGCAGTGGAACCGTTCTAATCGGTGCTACTCAAGTCACTCCAACTTGGAATAAGATTCCTGGTGCGACTTCAACAAGACTTGCATTGACTTCTGTTAAAGAAGTCGGGCGGATATGTCGGATTCAAAGTCGTGCGAAAGTCACGTGACTTTGAAGCTGCAGCAGTGTGAACAAGGGCTAACGCTGAGCTGCAGGGTCACATGACCAGACATGACCAGATTCAAAATAGGTAAGTACATCGATCTTTTTTATACAAGTTAGGCAGGAGGAGACGGGAGGGGAAATTTTATGAGAATAGTTGTAGTTAGTTTTCTTTCCCTTTAAGGTCAGGGCGCTGAAAAAAACGCGCCCCAGCCGCCCATTTTTACCGCTCCCCACCAGCTGTAATTATAAACAAAGCCATAAAGCTTCACAATATTCAATTTTTTGTTCTTGGGTTTAGACACAGTTTAACAATGTTTTATTGGACACTTCACAAAATGGTGCCCTTATTTTATATTTACGTCTGCCCAGAGTTCAGCTTTAAGTCTATAATTTGCTGTTAACAGCGTTATATAAAAGCAGCGCGTGCCCCAGAGGCTCCCGACCCCGCCATTACTGCGCTGGCTCCAGAAAATGCATCCCAATCAAAGCTGAAGTATTCCGGCTTCCTGCAGTCTTGCTGTCTATCAAGGCAGCGGCGCACTGAATTAACCTCCTAAACAAAAGCTCTTTTTTTTTCCCTTTTTCTTTTCACCCGCAGAAGGACGGAGGCGAAATAAGAGAATGTGTCTGACACGCACGCCGGTAGCCTGTCTGGTTGCCACAGAGACAACAAATACTATTGCAGTACCTGCTCTGATTCTTCAAGAGCTCCCCAGCTAACTCTGATGCTTATCCTTCTAAGTGCTGATCCGTCTACTTAGCATGCTCAATAGGCATTATGCCCGGCCGCGCTCTTCTGTCTGACAAGTGGCTGGGTAACAAGCGCTATTGAACAGCGAGAGGAGCTCAGCTTTTCGATTTTTGGGCACTTGCCTTGCTGAGGAGTTGCATATGATGGACGTTTTTCACCAGCAAATTGCCCATCGCCGTCGCGCCGTACCGGCAGAAAGATTGAGTTTGTCGGAGCGCGGCGTGTGCCAGAAATACCATGGCAATCAGTGTTGTAAAACAGATGGTACTCTGAATTAAAGGGTAAGTTCGCCTTTTTTTTTTTAGCAAAGATGGAAAGGTGAACTCACTCCTAATATCCTTGGCCACCTCTCTGGTCCTTATTGCACATAGAGATCGCGATGCCCCGTGCTGCCAATGTAGTGGTCTGTACACCGCAATACACCGCCCTGGAGTGAGCTTTCATCATATACAACAAGCAACACCAGCGCTAAAACATGGCCATCTGTGGATGGGGAGGAAAGGGCATGGTTAATGGGATCTAATCCTTGTAATGGCAAGCGCTCATTGGTCAGCTCGACAGCATGACCACACTAACCATTGAGAAGTCTTCTTTCTTCTGCGATCTTAGGTAGAAGCCTCAGGTGTGCTGCTCAAAACAATAGTTTATAGAAATCCAACCGAGAAGACCCATATGTTGCCAACATCCCACCAGCCAACAAAATTATATAAGGCGTACTCCCCAAGGAAATACTAGGGGACTTTATATAGGGGACTTCTCAGTACAATAGCTGGCAATGGAGATTCCTCCATCCCTGATGTTTAGTGGGGAGGGAGGAATCAATTGGAAGATATACAGCAGTGATGTCGAACCTTGGCACCCCAGATGTTTTGGAACTACATTTCCCATGATGCTCAACTACACTGCAGAGTGCATGGGCATCATGGGAAATTCCAAACATCTGGGGTGCCAAGGTTCGCCATCACTGATATACAGTATGTTAGTGCGCATTGCCACAACACATCTATCTATCTATCTATCTATCTATCTATCTATCTATTCCTCTTTATCTATCTGTCTATCTATTTATCTATCTAGGCGTAACTAGAACCTTCAGGGCCCCGGTGCAAGAAACCATAAAGGGCCCCCCTGACCCCCCCCCCCCTTTCCATTCGAGCCCCGGGCTTCCAGTTCTGGGAGACCACCCATGGAAATCCTCCCAGACCCCTGCCCCCATGTGCCCCCTGGGGCGCGCATTCAGCATGCTCTGTAACTGCTGTGTCCTTCAGTGAAGGGCCAATCACACCGGCTCTGTACCATGTGATCGGCTGATCACATGTAAACAGACTTGCCGGTTATCAGCGTGTGCTTGTGTGAGAAAAGAAGAGCCCTTAACCGGCAAGACTGTCAGTACATTGTTTATACTGACAATCAGAGTACTGACCCTGATTAGCAGTGCAGCCCCATCAGTGCGCAACAATGCCGCCTGTCAGTGCCCATCAGTGCCCTCTATAAGGGCTCATCAATGACACCTATTAGTGCCCATCAGTGCTGCCTATCAGTGCCCATCAGTGCCCCTTATCCATGCTCATCAATGATGCCTATTAGTTTCCATCAGTGCTGTCTATCAGTGCCCCCTGTCAGTGCTCATCAATGACGCCTATTAGTGCACATCAGTGCTGCCTATCAGTGCTCATCAGTGCCCCCTATCAGTGCTCATCAATGACGCCTATCAGTGCCCATCAGTGCCCCCTATCAGAGCTCATCAATTCAAATCGTTTTCCAATTTCCAAAGAGCATAAAATAGAATAGAAAATAAAGGAAAAGAATAGAAAAAAAAAATTTTCTATTCTATTCCTTTATTTTTTATTCTATTTTTTATTTTTGGAAATTGGAAAACTATTCGAATTCGAAAACTATTCGAAATTGATTCGAAAACTTTTCAAATTAGTTTGAAAACGGATTAAACAAATGAAACTAATTTAACTAAATACTAAATAATTCGTTCTGAACATGTCTACAGGGGATATAATTGTTCACCAAAAACTATAAAAAAAAAGTTTAGGGTCTATATACACTTTATTCTTAAATTTTTATTTAAGTTGTCCAATACACAGATAGATTAACCATTCATAAATCAAATATTTCAAACATATGGGAACCAAACAGATCCCTTCACAAACTAAATTATACCATTACTTCTATCTCAATTACAGCAACAGCTATTTATATTGAGTAGTCCGTATTCTGTCTTGCCTTCGTCCTCTTTTCCCTCTATGTCTAGACAACACCTTTTCACTCTTTACATAATGTGACCTCCAACTAAGACAAAACAAGACAAGCCCCAACCAAAAGAGCACAAAAAAAAAATAAAAAAAAATACAAATAAAAATGAAAAAAAAAAAAAAAAAACACAAAAAGGGGGATCAAGGTATAATAGATATACATGGAAGGAAGAAAAGATCTCCTGCCAATCTAGCCATCGAAAAGGGATATAATTGTTCACCAAAAACTATAAAAAAAAAAGTTTAGGGTCTATATACACTTTAATACAGGATGCATCCATTGGATGGTACATGTTCAAAAGAGAGAGCAAAGCAGAACCTGTTTGCTTTCAGACATGTTGTCTCTAATTGTAATTGACAGATCCAGATGGATGGTTTTGGAATGGGACGTCCAATGAGCTCATATAGATGTGATAGTCAAGTGTCTACATCTGCTGAGGTTCGAAAAAAAAAAAAATGTCACCCAGGATCAGAAAGTAGGAAGTCCAATCCAGTATGGGAGTGGTCCTGGCCAGCTGGTGCCATTTGGGTGCAAGAACAGATGACTGGAGATTGGCTATATGGGTGATCTTTATTGTGAACGCCATTCTGTGTGAAATGGTAATCAAAGTACTCAGTGTGTGTGATTGTACTACGTGAGCTTTTCCCCAAGCTGTCACAATCACTGCAAGGCACCCGGGCCGCAGTTACTGGATGGAACTAGATTTTTATTGGGCCATTGAGCTACATTATCAGGAGTTTTACCTCTTGATGCTGGCAGGCGATTATTGCCTGGTGTTCCCTCTTGGGTGACGTAAATTCATATGTTTATAGACACATTTGCTATAATTTTTTTTATTTGCAAATAAATTTCATTAAAAAAAATTATACATTTACCTAAAGCACAGATGTCATGAGTGAGATATGTGGGCTGCCATTGCTCACCGCTTTGTATTGCAGTCATGCTGGCAAATGTATAAAACAGTTAAAGTGATTGTAAACGATCACCTTGTAAAACAAACCAATCAGTTTAAAATAGAAATAAAAGATATAAAAAAAACATTATAAATACCTTTTTTCCCTTTTTTTAAAAGGGATCGCATTCCCTCTGTTCGCAGCTGTATAAAGCCACATGATCGGACTTTCCGACGGGAAATGTGTGATGTCAGACTGTTGGCGGTAAATCCGACCGTGTGTATGCTCCATTTGTTGTCGGATTTTTTGCCCCTTAGGCCTCACTAGGTCTCTGACCCAGAGCAAGTCTAGCAATAAAGATTTCCACCTTTTTTCTTGATTTATTATTTGCTGCATTTTTATTCACTTCTATGATTAATAATTGCTGAAGCCAGATACAGCCAGGCAGCTAGTATTTTCAGAATAAGGTCAGCAATGGCAACCCCCATATTTCTTGTATGACCGATGCACTTTAACCGCTTGCCGACCAGCCGTCGCAGTTGTACTGCGGCAACATGGCTCTGCTGCGCGAATCGCCGTTATGTTACATCGCTCCCTCTGGTGGCCAGTAGGGGCGCACGCAGCTCGCCCCCAGAGCCAATGCGAGTGCCCAGCGTTCTCGATGAACGCCAGGTTCCCGCGATCCCTTGTAACATGGCGAGATTACGGTTCTCTGAAGGGAGAAGTGACAGATTGTCTGTTCATACAAAGTATGAACAGCGATCTGTCATCTCCCCTAGTCAGTCCCCTTTCCCCCTTCAGTTAGAACACACACTAGGGAACACAATTAACCCCTTGATCGCCCCCTAGTGTTAACCCCTTCACTGTCAGTGACATTTTTTTTTTTACAGTAATCAATGCATTTTTAAAGCACTGATCGCTGTATTAATGACAATGGTCCCAAAAATGTGTCAAAATTGTCCGATGTGTCCACCATAATGTCGAAGTCACAAAAAAATCGCAGATTGCCGCCATTACTAGTAAAAAAAAAAAATAATAATAATAATAAAAATGCCATAAAACTATCCCCTATTTTGTAGACGCTATAACTTTCGCGCAAACCAATCAATATACGCTTATTGCGATTTTTTTTTTTTATACCAAAAATATGTAGAAGAATACATATCGGCCTAGACTGAGAAAAAACATTTTTTTATATATTTTTGGTGGATATTGATTATAGCAAAAAGTAAAAATGAATGTGTTTTTTTTTTTTTTTCAAAATTGTCGCTCTTTTTTTGTTTATAGCGCAAAAAATAAAAGGGGAGAAAAGGACGTCAATTTTGTTTGGGTACAATGTCGCACGACCTCACAATTGTCAGTTAAAGCGATGCAGTGCCGAATCGCAAAAAGTGCTCTGGTCAGGAAGGGGGTAAAATCTTCCGGGGCTCATGCGGTTAAAGAGGAGAATACTATAGCTGCTGTCTTTTAAGAAACAGACGATTACCAGCCCAGGAGTTCAGCGCTGTCTTCATGGGAAGCCGATTCTTCACCTAGTTTTGGATGCTGGGCACCGCTGTCTTGGAGTTGGGAGCTGGCTGTGACTTCTCGCTGTTTCACAGACGACTCCGCACTGCGCAGGCAGCATGGGATCACGTGACTGGTCAGACTTGTCCTAGGAGTTTGTAGGCCAAGCTGACATAATTTTTGCCTGGTGAAGGTGGGAGAAGGTACCAGTCAGAAAAGGGTACCCACCGTCAGAAAAAAAGAGAGCCAACCAATAGACATGTGCAATTTGTTTCGTTTTTTTTCGTTATTCGTTAAAATTCGTTACATTCGTTCATTCGTTATCGAACGATTCGCTAAAAATTTTAACGAATAACGAATGTTCGAATCGAACGAATCTGAAAAACAACGAAAATCCGAAATAACCAAATTAGAAGCAACGAAAGTACGAAAGAAGAAAATCCGAAAAACGAAAACAGGAACAACGAAAATCAAAATGACCGAAAAAATTCGTACATTCGTAACTTTTTATTTTTTTGTTGAATTGGTAATTTTCCGTGTCCCTTACAATGGCGCTGCTTAACATGCTTCGAATGGATTGAACGAAAAAATTCGTACATTCGTAACTTTTTTTTTTTTTCGATTCGTAATTTTCCGTGTCTCTTACAATGGCGCTGCTTAACGTGCTTCGAATGGATTGAACGAAAAAATTCGTACATTCGTAAAAAAAAATTTCGATTCGTAATTTTCCATGTCTCTTAAAATGTAATAATAGCATACACATTACATAAAAATTATGAATTATGCTCCGATTACGAATCTACGAAAACAATGTTACGAAAGTATGAATAAATCAATCTAACGAAAGTACGAATGTAACTAAATCTACGAAAATATGAATTTGTCCGAATTTCGAATAAACGAAAATTAAACTAACGGAAAAACGAATCAACGAAAAAATAACTCTTACGAAAATACGAATCGTTACGAATACGAACACCGACGACTTACGAATTTACGAATCGCTACGAATACGAACACCGACGACTTACGAATCGTTACGAATCAACGGAAACGAAAGAAACGAAACGAAAATAAACAAATTTTTCTATTGTGCACATGTCTACCAACCAAACATATTGGGCATACCTCCCAACTTTTTGAGATGGGAATGAGGGACACCTATCAGCAAAAGTATGCAGGCATAGGACACACCCCTTGCCACGCCCCCTTAAAGGAGAATTGTACAAAAAAACAAGATTGGTTAAACCCACAAGTGCTTTTTTTTACCACTACTATTGCTTTATATTGGCTTTTGGAATTTACAAATGCAGCAATTTAGAAATCAGATGAAAGGTTTAGCACTGGGAAACACTTTTTGATAGATAAGTGCATTTTATATACCTTTATATGGATCAGACCAAAATGAAGGACAAATAAGGAATGAGGGACAGAGGGACATTGCTCCAAATCAGGAACAGTTGGGAGGTATAATATTGTGGGGGGGGGGGGGGGGGGTGGGGGTGGAATGAGCGGTTCTTTCACTTTTAAGTCTGCTTTAAACATCTCTCTACTACCCCGAATGCTACTGGAGAGAGGTTATGCTTCTCATATGTATTGCTCTATAAGGTTCAGTTGGTTGACTTCTATGGCAGCTCAAGCTACTGGTACTAGGATATGCAAACATATGTCAGAGATCAGGCAATCAAAAGGCACAGCAGGTACATGCACTTTCTTTCATATGCGTGCATGGCTCCTACTGAGATTCCTCCTACTGGTCATCAGCCGGTGGGGCCTTAGGCCTCATGTACACTGCTGCTGGTTAACGGACGTTTAGGAGCAGTTGGGCATTGAACTCTCCTCTATATTATCTTATCAGTACAGGTACACAGGGTCGTTTACAGTCGTTTCTAGGCCATTTTTGGAAATCCAAAAAATATGTTCAGACGCTGAGTTTAGAGGCATTTCAAGTTCCAAACGCGGCTAAACGCGGTAACTCGCATTACCGCACAGGCGTTTTTCATTTATGGCTATTTTAAAAATAATTTTTTTTTTTTTTAAACGATTCTGAAGGCAAAACGCGGCTAAACACTGCATGTAAATGCGGCAAAACAGACGCTTTTAAACGTGGGCTACTATCTGTCAAGTTAAATCGTTCAGGAAAAGATTGTAAAAACGTACCACTGCTGCTGCTAAACAGACATTTTTGGGAATTTTTTTCAGCTACCCCTGAACTCTCCTCTATGTTATCTTATCAGTACAGGTACACAGGGTCGTTTATAGGCAGTTGAGTTTAGAAGCATTTTGTGGAAAGCAAAACAAATGCATTCAAGACGGATGTTCAGAGGCCTAAACGCCAAATTCCTGTAACAGCTTGTAAACGCGGTAACTCGCGTTTAGCCGCGTTTTGTTTACAGGCGTTTTTAATGGAGATACATTTTTGACAAAAATAAATGCTTCTAGACGCAAACGCGGCATATAAACGTGGAAAAACTGGCGTCTTTAAATGTCGGTAACTATCTGTCAAGTTAAAGTGGTGTTTCCCCGAAAAAATGTAAAATAGTTGAAAATTCCAAAAAATGTTTGAAAAAAAATTATTGGAAAAAAAAAATTTTTACTTACCTCTAAATGCCTGTTGCTAGGGGGTCCCTCGTAGTCTGCCTCCTTCAGTGCCCGGGCTGGTGACATCACTTCCCCTCGGTGCAGTCAGTCATCTGGGACACGTGACAGGTCCCAGATGACTGTGCGTCGTATCACGGCGTGCAGCGCCACTCGCGCATGCGCAGTGGGTGCCCGGCTGCTGTGAAGTCACACGAGCCGAGCAGGGAACGAGGGGGGGCTTCGTTCCCCCGCATCGATGGACCCTGGGACAGGTAAGTGTCCGATTATTAAAGTCAGCAGCTACAGTATTTGTACCTGCTGACTTTTAAGAAAATTTTTTTAAGGGGCACCCCACTTTATATCGTTCAGGAGAAGTTTCAAAATGTCCCATATACATTAAAGCGGAGCTCCACCCAAAAATGAAACTTCCGCTTTAAGAGAAGGTGACCCCCTGACATGCCACATTTGGCATGTAATTTTGGGGAGCGGGAGCGGATAGTATACCCTCTTTTCAGAGGGTTCCAGCTCCCACTTCCTTCTGGTGCACCCTCTGCACCGGAAGGAAGATCACCTCTCCCCCCTCCCTCTAGGCAATCATCTGGGACATGTCACAGGTCCCAGATGATTGCGCGGCCAGTCACGGCGTGCAGCGCGGCTCGCGCATGCGCAGTGGGTGCCCGGCTGTGAAGTCACAGCCGGGCGCCCACAGTTACAATGCCGGCGCCGCCGAGCGGAGGGGGAGACGAGCGGGGCTTCGATCCCTCGCATCGCTGGACCCTGGGACAGGTAAGTGTCTGATTATTAAAAGTCAGCAGCTGCAGTATTTGTTTTTTAAGCGGAACTCTGCTGTAAGCCTTATGACAATTGTAGAAGGTTGTTTACTGAACAAATGGAGCGGCTCCATTGATAAGAGCTTTAGGATGCTCCCATGGGCGTCCGCAGAATTTTTTTCAGGGTGGGCATAATTTTAAGGTCACCCATGCTCTGACCCTTTTCGACAATGTCATTATCACATTATCACGGTCATAGACTGCAGACGTAGTACAGGTGATGGTCAGAGACTGCGGACATGGCCCAAGAGACTGTCAGAGACTGCGGACATAGCCCAAGAGACTGTCAGAGACTGCGGACATGGCCCAAGAGACTGTGAGTGACTGCATACATGGCTCAAGAGACTGTAAGAGACTGCAGACATGGCACAAGAGATGACCAGAGACTGTATACATGGCCCAAGACACTGTCAGAAACTGCATACATGGCTCAAGAGACTGCGGACATTGCACAAGAGACTGTCAGAAACTGCATACATGTGGGGGGGGGGACAGAGAGAGACAGGGGGGTGACAGAAAGAGACAGAGGGGGTGACAGAGAGGAGTGTGACAGAGAGAGACAGAGGGGGGTGACAGAGAGAGGGGGGGGGGGTGAAAAAGACAGAGGGGTGAGAGAGAGAGAGGGGGGGGTTACAGAGAGGGGTGATGGGGGTCATCACTCCTGATCCGATCCCTGATTCCAGGGGGAGGCACTTGCCCCCCCTTACCCCTACCTGCGGAAGCCCATGGATGCTCCCCCTGGAGACAAAACTGATTTGTATGGAAGCTCCCCCTGCCCTGTAACAACACAGGAAGCTTGACTGGAGAAACATTTCTGATATAAGTGATTCAATTAAAGAGGAACCCTGTTATGAACTATCTGGATCTTAAATGACCACTTAACAGCCGTCCTCTAATTTAAACTGAACCTCTACCTTGCCCATGTTAGGTAGTCAAAAGCCATGCAATCATACACACTTTGCTTTATGTGTTTGCAGGCCTCCTACTGAGAGGGCAGGTCTACTCATTGGCTGCTCATCAACCAAGTAGGGTCTTTGATGAAAACTTTAGAAGGTCATTCCATTCCCTCTGGAGGCAACTTATTTTATACGGGGAGGCAATACTGATTGGTATGGAGGTCGCCCCCGCCTTACTAAAATGGAAAATTTGATCGAAAAACTATTTTAAATATAAGTGAATGAATGAAAGAAGAACCCTGTTATCAACTATTTGGATCTAAACTGACCACTAAACAACCATCTTCTAGTTCAGGGGTCTCCAAACTTTTTGAAGAAAGGGCCAGTTTACTGTCCTTCAGACTTTAGGGGGGCTGAAATGTGCCCAGTGGGAGTAAACAATATCTTTAGGTAGTGGGGGAAAAATAGTTGGTGTCGTTGGGAGGAATTATGCCCCATAGTTGGCTTTATAGGGAGAAATTATGCCCCATTGGCTTCATTGGAAGGAATAATGCCCAATTGTTGACATTGATGGGAGGAATTATAGAATCTCACAAAAGTGAGTACACCCCTCACATTTTTGTAAATATTTTATTATATCTTTTGTGACAACACTGAAAAAATGACACTTTGCTACAATGTAAAGTAGTGAGTGTACAGCTTGTATAACAGTGTAAATTTGCTGTCCTCTCAAAATAACTCAACACACAGCATTTGATGTCTAAACCACTAGCAACAGAAGTGAGTACACCCCTAAGTGAAAATGTCCAAATTAGGCCCAATTAGCCATTTTCAATCCCTGGTGTCATGTGACTCATTGGTGTTACAAGGTCTCAGGTGTGAATGGGGAGCAGGTGTGTTAAATTTGGTGTTATTGCTCTCACTCTCTCATACTGGTCACTGAAAGTTCAACATGACACCTCATGGCAAAGAACTCTCTGAGGATCTGAAAAAAAGAATTGTTGCTCTACATAAAGATGGCCTAGGCTATAAGAAGATTGCCAAGACCCTGAAACTGAGCCGCAGCACAGTGGCCAAGACCATACAGCGGTTTAACAGAACAGGTTTGACTCAGAACAGTCCTCGTCAGGGTCGACCAAAGGGGTTGAGTGCACCTGCTCAGCGTCATACCCAGAGGTTGTCTTTGGGAAATAGACATATGAGTGCTGCAATTGCTGCAGAGGTTGAAGGGGTGGGGGGTCAGCCTGTCAGTGCTCAGACCATACGCTGCACACTGCATCAAATTGGTCTGCATCGCTGTCGTCCCAGAAGGAAGCCTCTTCTAAAGATGATGCACAAGAAAGCCTGCAAACAGTTTGCTGAAGACAAGCAGACTAAGGACATGGATTACTGGAACCATGTCCTGTGGTCTGATGAGACCAAGATAAACTTATTTTGTTCAGATGGTGTCAAGCTTGTGTGGCGGCAACCAGGTGAGGAGTACAAAGACAAGTGTGTCTTTCCTACAGTCAAGCATGGTGGTGGGAGTGTCATGGTTGGGGCTGCATGAGTGCTGCCGGCACTGGGGAGCTACAGTTCATTGAGGAACCATGAATGCCAACATGTACTGTGACATACTGAAGCAGAGCATGATCCCCTCCTCTTCAGAGACTGGGCCGCAGGGCAGTATTCCAACATGATAATGACCCCAAACACACCTCCAAGATGACCACTGCCTTGCTAAAAAAGCTGAGGGTAAAGGTGATGGACTGGCCAAGCATGTCTCCAGACCTAAACCCTATTGAGCATCTGTGGGGCATCCTCAAATGGAAGGTGGAAGAGCGCAAGGTCTCTAACATCCACCAGCTCCGTCATGGAGGAGTGGAAGAGGACTCCGGTGGCAACCTGTGAAGCTTTGGTGAACTCCATGCCCAAGAGGGTTAAGGCAGTGCTGGAAAATAATGGTGGCCACACAAAATATTGACAATTTGGACATTTTCACTTAGGGGTGTACTCACTCTTGTTGCCAGCGGTTTAGACATTAATGGCTGTGTTGAGTTATTTTGAGGGGACAGCAAATGTACACTGTTATACAAGCTGTACACTCACTACTTTACATTGTAGCAAAGTGTAATTTCTTCAGTGTTGTCACATGAAAAGATATAATAAAATATTTACAAAAATGTGAGGGGTGTACTCACTTTTGTGAGATACTGTAGTTTGTTGGCATCATTGGGAGGAATTATGCCCCATTGTTGGCATCAGTGGCAAGAATTATTCCTTAAGGGCTGGATAAAGGCAAGCAAAGGGCCACATCTGCCCCCAGGGCTGCAGTTTGGAGACCACTGTTCTAGTTTAAACTGAACCTCTACCTTGCCCATGTTGGGTATAGTAACAGGTTAACTTTTTCGGAAGGCATTCAATGATCTTAAAGCATTCCTGCAGCAGCAGCAGCTTCCAAAATGCTGCCATTGTAAGACCTCTTTTCAACAGGTTTGTCAAAGCTGAAATCGACTACTACAGTAATTGCTGCTAGCTTTAGGTGCCTGTGCTGTGTGACTGTTCTGTTGCTTAATGAACCCAGGAGATTTCTCGCTCAGCATGGGCCCCATTCAGAGAACGCTTTGCATTTTCTCAATGAATGCAAAGCATTCTCTGATTGGACGAGGAAGAGACTGTGACATCACTGTCCTGTCTCCAACTATAATAAAAAAAAAAAAAGTGTTGCTTTAAAGTGGTCCAGAGTTTAAAAATGGACGGATAGGGAGGAATTCGACTCCCTTGACGCCGGATGCACGCATATATGCTGCTGCTCAGTGGGTTGACCTTAATCCTGAGCGGCCACATATATGCGGCCCTGTTAAAACAACTTACCATGCTGAGAGCACGCTCCCAATACACATTAGGTACTGGAAAGCTCCCAATGCATACTAGCGATCGGGAGCTTTCCGATCGTGTGACCGCCAATCACGGCAATAAAATAATCAGAAAACCTGCTCTGCCTCTCAGCATCTGAAAGCCCTTAAAGGGCAAGGAGGCGCCAGCTTTGTCTCTTCTGCATTGAAAGTTACTTACCTGCCCGTCCGCTGCTGTACAGTGAGCCGCACACATGCAGCTTACTGTACAAATTCTGCAATGCCGAATCTGACTGAGCTCCCGAATATGCGCAGGAGTGACATCATCCCCACTCAACCAATGACAGCAGCCAGCGATTGAAACCCTGAAGCCAGCCACCTGAAGATGTCAGCAGGGAGCTCGGGGGTGCTGCATTGCTGGATCCTAGGTGACTATTGTTCTGCTTAAAAAAAGTTAGCCAGAGTTGGTCTTTAATGTCTTGGGGGGTTATTTACTAAAGGAAAATCCACTTTGCACTGCAAGTGCACTTGGAAGTAAAGTCGCTGTAGATCCGAGAGGGACATGCAAGGAAAATAAAAAACTGCATTTTAGCTTGCACATGATTTGATGATAAAATCAGCAGAACTTCCACTCATTTCAGATCTACCCCTTACGCGGTCGGAATTCTCGTCGGAAAAAGCTCTGATGGTTTTCCCGTCGGAATTCGGACGGAATTTCGCTCAAACTGTCTTGCCTACCCACGGTCACACCAAATTCCGACCGTCAATAACACCACGGCATACAACACGTTCGACTGCACTATTAAAGGGAAGTTTAATGCTTCCGAGCATGCGTCGAATTGTTTCCGAGCATGCGTCGGAATTTTGCGTGTCGGAATTGCATACACACGATCGGAAAATCCGATAGAAAGGTTTTCCGTCGGAAAAATTAAGAACAGGTTCTCAATCCAAAGTCCGTCGGAAATTCCGACAGAAAAAGACAGATGGGCATACACACGGTCGGAAAATCCGATGAAAAGCTCCCATCGGACTGTTTCCATCGGAAATTTCCGACCGTGTGTATGCGGCATTAGATTTAGAGTGACTGCACTTCCAAAGGGAACTTGCAGTGCAAAGTGGATTTGCCTTTCGTAAATAACCCCCTTGGTCATTTAAAATAACATATCCATCCACAGCGTGACAACCCTGCTGTGCAAATTAACTGCAGAATGAACAGTCTTACCCTGGAAAAATCAGCAGCTCTACTAACAAGATCAACGGGTTATGGTAAGAAAGGGGCTCAGAAAAACAATAACTGCTGTGTTAATGCTATTGACAGACTGTATCATATTTATCATTCTTGCCCGCTGTTTCACTTTCAAGCAGGAGGACACCAGCAACAAGTTATTCTGGGTGTCAGGTTGGGAGATCAGCTAAACGGCACATGTTCTTGGCCCCCGGGTCGTACCTACTACATGCCATATATTGGGTGGGTCCAATTTAGCACTTTGTTGATGTTCACTGACGTCTCCTCGCACAACCCCCTTTTCCTCACTTGCACAACCCCCTCCTGGTATTTTGCTTCACATCCCCTTGACTCCCACACACCCTCTCCCCCTGTTTTTTCTCCCCCCCCCCCCCTTCATTCCATATTTCCCCCTTTTTTTTACCCCCCCCCCCTTTCTCTTCCTCTTCTCCCCTTCTTTTTTCATCCCTTCCCCGCTTTCCCTTCTCCCTTCTTTTTCTCCTTTCCTCACACCCTCCATTCCCCCCACTTCTACACTCAATTTTCCTCCCCCCCCCCATTTCTTCTATTCATCCTTATCCTTTCTTTCCCACCTCCTTAAATTCTTCCTGCTCTGAGGTTTCTTTTTCCTCCTCCCCTCTTCTTTTTCCCCTCTTTCCTCCTCTCTCTCTCTCCCTTCCCATTTTTTTTCCTTCTTCCTTCCCCTTTTCCAGCCCCCACTTGTTCCCACCCCCCCTCCCCTTACCCCTCACTTGTCTGTCAATGGACTCACCAATTTTAGCCATGCTATATAACATTAATACAAATATTTTTTAGCTATTGCACTTTTCCAGTGCCTCCCGTGTTTTCCGCGGGGAGATTACCCTAATTTGGGTGCCTCATATATTGCCGCCCGTGACCCCGATTGGGTTTTCATCGGTAAGCCAAGCTCGCCTGTATAAATTTACTCCAAGTATTGTTGTCATTCAATGTACAATTGTGTATTTTTTTCTCCATTCCCCTTTTAAATACCTTGTGATCTAATTAATTAGAAGATTGTAGTTCCCCCTAAATGTATAAGGTCAAACCCTCCTGAAGAAGCAAATTTATTTTCGAAACATGTAGAGGATTACACTGTGGACCTACATCTTCAAGGCTCCACTAATTTGTGGGGTTCACACTGATTAAAGTCTGTATATAGTTATAGTAGGTGAGGTTGAAAAAAAGACACAAGTCCATAAAGTCCAACCTATGTGTGTGATTATATGTCAGTATTACATTGTATATCCCTGTATGTTGTAGTCGTTCAGGTGCTTATCTAATAGTTTCTTGAAACTATCAATGCCCCCGCTGAGACCACCACCTGTGGAAGGGAATTCCACATCCTTGCCGCTCCTACAGTAAGGCCCCTTTCACACTGGGGCGTTTTTCAGGCGGTACAGTGTGTTCACCGTTCCTATACCGCTCCTTCCCATTGATTTGAATGGGAAACCGCGGTAAAGCCGCGGCAATACCGCCGCAAAGCGCCGCTCTGCGGGGGTCTTTAACCCTTTTTCGGCCGCTCGCGGGGGGTAAAACCGCACCGAGAGCGGCCGAATACCGCGGTTAAAACGACGGTAAAGCAGCGCTAAATATAGCGCTGCTTTACCGTCACCGCGGCTCCCCGCCCCAGTGTGAAAGGGGCCTAAAGAACCAAAACTACAAGTCCCATGAGGCATTGCAAGGCTGACAGTTACAAGCATGACACCCACAGGCAGAGGCATGATGGGACTGGGTAGTTTTGCAACAGCTGGAGGGCCGCCAGTTTGAGATCCCTGTTCTACGCAGTTTAAGGTTAAACCTCTTTTCTTCTAATTTTAATGAGTGAGTCTTGTAAACTCCCTTCTGCAAAAAAGTTTTCTCCCTATTGTGGGGTCACCAGTACAGTATTTGTATATTGAAATCATATCCCCTCTCAAGCGTCTCTTCTCCAGAGAGAATAAGTTCAGTTCTTGCAACCTTTCCTCATAACTAATATCCTCCAGACCCTTTATTAGCTTTGTTGCTTTTCTTTGTACTCGCTCCATTTCCAATACATCCTTCCTGAGGACTGGTGCCCAGAACTGGACAGCATACTCCAGGTGCGGCCGGACCAGAGTCTTGTAGAGAGGGAGAATTATCGTTTTTATCTCTGGATTTGATCCCCTTTTTAATGCATGGCAATATTCTGTTTGTATCATCTTGCTTCTGTTTTTATATGTGATTTGTATCAATGTGTATCAAGTTGTTTTTCTACAATAAAATATAATTTTTATATTCAATTGTCCAATCTCTGGGTACCGAGATAGTCCATAAAATCTCCTTGTTGTGGAACATTTTTTGGAGTAGCCCCTGACATACCCCCCCATACCTCATCACTGTTAATATAAGGATGATGGTACCCTGCCCCTATCTTCATTTATTGATTGAGGCATTCTTTTCTAAATGGCACATTAGTCGCCTTTGCATTTTTGGAAAATTAGACAATATTCCTAAATTATATTTAGGCTCTGTTTACACCTGGTCAAATTGAAGCGGGATTTGAAGCTTCACCAAAAAAAACATAAATTCTCGACTTCAATGGTGTCCATACAGCCTCTTGTTGAAAAAAATACATTCTCTATATGGACTCTCCAAAGAGAGACACGAGTACCCTCTGGTAAAATAGGACTTTAAGGGTGAACGAAATTTATTTAAATCATTTATTTGAAAAAATATAAATGTATTTGATAAAAAGTTTAAAAACAATACATTTTATACAGGAAAAAAATCTATTTTTTTCCTGTATAAAATGTATTGTTTTTAAACTTTTTATCAAATACATTTATATTTTTTCAAATAAATGATTTAAATAAATTTCGTTCACCCTTAAAATCGGGGGAAAGTCGTGGGTGCGTGCTATACGCCGATCCCCAAAAAAAAGTGACAAAAAAAATCAAACGGCGCCAAAAAATAGCGACCGCCGTCAAAAAAAAAACGAGCGCCGCCGAAAAAAAACGAGCGACCGCCGAAAAAGACCGATCTGACTGTTCGGCTCCGCTCGCAGTCAAGCCTCACTGCTCTCGCTTCCGAAACAGCAGGGAGGCGGGACTGCGAGTGGAGCTGAACAGACAGCTCGGGCTTTTCCGGAGGCGCTCGGTCTTTAATGACGGCGCCCGCTCGTTTTTCTCCGGCGGGAAATTTAAACATGCCAAGCTGCAAAAGACGCTGACAAGCTGCAAATCACACTGGGCAAGGCTGCAAGACACACTGGGCAAGGCTGCAAATGAAACTGGGCAAGGCTGCAAATGACACTGGGCAAGCTGCAATGACACGGGCAAGGCTGCAAATGGCACTGGGCAAGCTTCAAATGACGCTGGGCAAGCTGCAAAGACGCTGGGCAAGCTGCAAATGATGCTTACATGTAAGTTTTTTTTTTCCCTAAACTTCCCACCTAAAACTTTTTTCCTTAAAAGGCCCTCCTAAACTTGGGGTGCGTGTTATACGCTGGTGCGTTTTATACGCCGATAAATACGGTATATATTTTTAAAATAAATGATTTAAATAAATTTCGTTCACCCTTAAAGTCCTATTGTACCAGGGGGGTACTCGTGTCTCTCTTTGGAGAGTTCATATAGAATCTATATTGGGATGTTGGCAACACTATACGAGAATTAAATGTTCCTCGACATGGTTCAGCAAATTTTGTATGAAAAAATACATGAGCTTTTTTTGGGACAGTTGCCTATTTCGATCCCAATAGACTTCAATAGGAATGCCAGAAAAATGCAAAAAAATTAAAAAATTTTTGCCTAGTAACTACCTGTTAATTGGTCAACAAAAAAAATGTTCAAGCCTGGAATGCATACAAAAGGCATGTACAGTCTAAATGCTAAATAATAATAAAAATAGAAAAAAAAAAAAAAAAACAACTAAAGACGTCCAACTCAAGTCTGACTGGGGCTTTGCATGAATGTAGTTTTGCAGGTAGGACTTATGAAACCTGAAAGACTACTGCATCCAATTTCCTACCTCGCCACGTCTGCTTTATACTTCCTCCTCTAATGCAGTACACATAACCTTGATTTTCTCGGCTTCCTGCCTCCCGCTATCCAATCTCCCACCTCCCATCCTTCTCTGAGCTATCTGTATCCTATTCCCACCATGTTATCAGTGCAACCTCTGCCCCCATCACCTCCCCATCGCCTCTATCTCTCCCCTCTTCCTGTTGTGTTCTTCCTGTTCTCTTCCTCCCTCATATCTCTAACTTCACTTTCCTGTTTTTCACCTTATATTATTTCTACATCTGTTTCTGTGTGCCAATCCATCGCTCATCTATTCCAAAACAGACCAAACAGTCGATATTCCCGTATTAGAAGGAGCACACGTTATTTTGAAAGGTGCTTCCCGAAATTAACCACCAACAAAATATTTGCTGTTGAGGGCCGCATGTCTTGTTAAAGTAGAACTCTATTATAGAAACTTTATTGAAGAACTTCAGGCATAAAGCTAAATACAAAGACAAAATACATACACTATATTGCAAAAGTATTGGGGCGCCTGCCTTTACACACACACATAAACTTTAATGGCAACCCAGTCTAAGCCCCCTTATACACGGTCGGAAATTCCGACGGAAAATGTCCGATCGGACCATGTTGTCGGAAAATGCGGCCGTGTGTGGGCTCCATCGAACTGTCAAACGTGTTTTATGCCGCTGTGTTACAGACCATCGTAATTTGGTGTGATCGTGTGTAGGCAAGACAGTTTGAGGGAAATTCCGTCTGAATTCCGACGGGAAAACCATCAGAGCTTTTTCCAACGAGAATTCCGACCGTGTGTACGCGGCATAAGTGTAGCAATACAGTTACATTTAATGAAGGTACAACATTTAGCAACTCACATGGTTGATGATTAAAAGAGGCACATCTAAGTATACAGGCATCCGGGGTAAAGCTGTCCACATAGACCGTCCTCCTCACCTCCAGCTCTCACTGCTGTCAGTCTGCAATCGTGACTGGGAAGACTACCCTGCAGTAGAGCAATCTGAAAGCGAGGCTTGAAGCGCTCATGAAGCGCAGCCTGGAACAAATGATGTCAATGGCAGTGAGGAGGATGGTTTATGTGAACAGCTTTACCCCGGATGCCGGCATACTTGGATATGCAAAAATAGCCCTACCTGGAATTGAGCTTTATGACCTTTCAGTGTGTCGAGAAATACAGTGGTGACTGGTGCTCCATCGGTCAGGGGGGGGGCGGCAGACGGACCTGACCACAGACCCAGCCCACACCGTGCACCATACTCCCCCCCCCATCGCTAGCTCACCCTGTGCTGACAGGTGGAGATAGCGGTGGCGGCAGCTCCCCCCCCCCAGACTCCTCAGTGTCCCGAGCTTCCCATGGAGATGGTGGCCACAGCTTTCCCCCTCAGACTCCTCCGTGTCCCAGGCTTCCCATGCAGATGGCGGCTTCACCCCTTAGACTCCTCTTTGTCCTGGGCTTCCCATGCGTCTCCTCCTCCTTCCTCCTTATAGGCCAATAGCATGGCTTCTCCTTTCAGTCAATCGGGAAACGGGTCTCAGACCCACTTCCTGATTGGCCGGGAGGAGAATCGGTGTGAGACCCCTTTCACACCGCACCGCCCATAGCGTCGGCGGTAAAACGCCGCTATTTTTAGCGGCGTTTTACCGTCGGATTTGCGGCACATTTCGGCCGATAGCGGGGCGCTTTTACCCCCCGCTGGCGGCCGAGAAAGGGTTAACCCCCCCGCAAAACGCTGCAATAGCGGCGTTTTGCCGGCGGTATTACAGCGCTGCCCCATTGGTTTCAATGGGGAGCAGCCCTGGAGGACCAGTGGAGAAGCGGTGAGTTCACTGCTCCTTCACCACTCCAAAGAAGCTGCTGGCAGGACTTTTTGTGACGCCCTGGCAGCGCACCGCTGCAGTGTGAAAGCCCACTGGCTTTTACACTGCAGACAAGGATGCAGCTGTTTTAGGGCGGATTGCAGGCGCTATTTCTAACGCTATAGCGCCTGCAATACGCCCTTGGTGTGAAAGGGGTCTGATAATAGCCAATATTCATTCGCTATTGTCACACAACTGGGTGGGATCAGGACGCAGTGCTCTGCGCCCAGAGCCCACCCTTTCTTGAAGCATATTGGAGCCTCTGGCTCTAATCACGTGCTTCAATAAACCCCCCCCCCCCCCCATTGTAATCCATGGTCCAGCGCCCTGTATGTAGATAATCTACTGCGGATGGGCGGCTGCTGTAGGCAAAGCGATTGTACACAGCAGGAGCTGTCAGCAAGTCCCGGACAATGATTCATGGCTGGGACCTGCTGATTGGCTGTGTGCAACCACAGCCCAGAGCAGGGGCAGCCCGTCCATTAGGGGCGTAGCACCCCTATCCATGCGTCCAGCCCCCTAATCTACATTCGGGGAACAAAAAATTCTCCTTTTTTTTTTTTATATTGCAAAAAATAAAAAAATAAAAAAACAGTGGTGATCAAATACCACCAAAAGAAAGCTCTATTTGTGTGATAAAAAAAAATTGTTTTGGTGCAACACTGCGCAATTACCAGTAAAGTGATGCAGTGTCGAATATCAAAAAACGGTGTGGTCATTAAGGGGGTAATATCTTCCAGAGCTCAAGTGGTTAAGCTTTGCAATGAGATCTTTTTGATGTAATGCATTGACTGTATTGGAATTTGTAGCTGAACTGAACATAATACTGACTGGGACAGGTGTAAAGATTCTTGTTTTTTTGGAAATTTCATTGTACTTGGGTTACGTTATACAATTGCTTTTAATGTGCAAAAAGAAAAAAAATGACAAGGCACATGTTCGTCGGAATCACAAGGAAAGAAAGAACAACCCCCATGGACTTGTAAAAGGATACTCAGGACCTCTGAACGTTCATTCCCCATGTTTAATGTGTGTGCGTGTCCCAACTTCCCCACACTGACCAGAAACCAGCCATAGTTACATGAGTGATGTAATCCTATACTTCCTTATACATCCTATGGGGAGGGTCTGGACTGCTTCAGATATCATCTACAGCAGCCTAGAGATAAGAGATAACATATGATGAGCTTTTCAGCTGGATCGGCCACAGCCCTGGGGGGGAGACTTGATTGGGTAAGTAAGAAGAGCATGAAGGGGAACTCAATTCTGCTATTTTTCACTGTCAGCCTCCATGACACCAGCCATTTCATGGCTTGACAGTTCGGATGACAGCGCAAGCAACAGGGCATTTTTTTTTCCAGGGAATAGGTGCAGGAACTCCCCCCTTCAAAGTCACTTTGTGATTCTGTCTCCTACCCACCTCCGAGCACTGACCCTTGGTTTTGCCCCTACCCACCTCCGAGCATTGAGCCTTGGTTCCACCCCTTCCCACCTCGGAGCACTGACCCTTGGTTCTGCCCCTTCCCACCTCGGAGCACTGACCCTTGGTTCTGCCCCTACCCACCTGTGAGCATTGACCCTTGGTTCCACCCCTACCCACCTCTGAGCACTGACCCTTGGTTCTGCCCCTACCCACCTCTGAGCACTGACCCTTGGTTATGCCCCTACCCATCTCTGAGCACTGACCCTTGGTTATGCCCCTACCCACCTCTGAGCACTGACCCTTGGCTCCGCTCCTACCCACCTCTGAGCACTGACCCTTGGTTCTGCCACCTACTCAACTTCGTGCACAGACCCTTGGTTCTGCCCCTTCCCACCTCTGAGTACCGACCCTTGGTTTCACCCTTTCCTACCTCTGAGCACTGACCCTTGGTTCTTCCCTTACCCACCTCCGAGCACTGACCCTTGGTTCCGCCTCTTCCCACCTCTGAGCACTGACCCTTGGTTCCACCCCCTACCCACCTCCAAGCACTGACCTTTGGTTCCTCCCCTCCCCACCTCTGAGAACCAACCCTTGGTTCTGCCCCTTCCAACCTCTGAGCACTGACCCTTGGTTCCGTCCCTTCCCACCTCTGAGCACTGACCATTGGTTCGGCCCCTTCCCACCTCTGAGCACTGACCCTCGGTTCCGCCCCTACCCACTTCTGAGCACTGACCCTAGGTTCCACCCCCTACTCACCTCCAAGCACTGGCCCTTGGTTCTGCCCCTTCCCACCTCTGAGCACCGACCCTTGGTTCCACCCTTTCCCACCTCTGAGCACCGACCCTTGGTTCCACCCTTTCCCACCTCTGAGCACCGACCCTTGGTTCCACCCTTTCCCACCTCTGAGCACCGACCCTTGGTTTTCCCCCTACCCACCTCCAAGCACTGACCCTTGGTTCCGCCCCCTACTCACCTTCGAGCACTGACCCTTGTATCCGCCCCTTTCAACCTCTGAGCCCCAACCCTTGTTTCCGCCCCTTCCCACCTCTGAGCACTGACCCTTGGTTCCACCCCTTCCCACCTCTGAGCACTGACCTTTGGTTCTGCCCCTACCTACCTCTGAGCACTAACCCTTGGTTCCGCCCTGTCTCATCTCTGAGCATGACCCTCGTTTCCGCCCCTAACCACTTCTGAGCACCTACCCCTCTCCCAGTACAGTCCCTTTTAGAAAATATAGAGCCAAGTATCATTTTGTAGTGCTAAGTAAATTGTATGGAATTTGGTAATGACAACTAGAAAAGCAATAAAATAGATCCCCCACAGCCAGCAGCACTTGACCCCCCCCCCCCCCCTCCCCAGCAACAAAAGACTGTCAGCAGCCAACATCAATAGACTCTCCAGCAGCCAGCAACAGTAGACACCTCCCTAAACAGTAGATCCCTTCCAGCATAAACTGACCCCCCAGTAAGAAAAGATCCTCTACCAGCAACAATAGGTTGCCACGTAAAAATAGATACCCTCCAGCAACAATGGATACCCCAGCAGCCAGCATAAGTAGACCCTCCATCACAGCCCAGCACCCTTTGCTATTGCATACATTCAGTAATCGAGGTACAGGAACTGCATTCCCCTGCATTTCTGTTGAAAAAAAAGGCCCTGGTTCTTTGGATATAACTGTTTTGGGAAGTAGTTGCAGCAAACCCTCCTATCCTTTACAGCCAAGGAAGCTGCCATCTTGGCCTCTGTTTGATCTGCAGTTGCCATGGTGCTGCACAAGTGATCAGTTACGAAGCTAACAATTTTGATGGCTTGACAGTTCGGTTGAGGATACAAGCAACTGTGTCGATTAGAATTCATGGCATGCCTTAAATGCAACTGTTTTTGGAAACAGTTGGGTTTACTTCCACTAAACAGGGCCCTGCTTCCCATGAGGCCAGTTGAGGTCGCTACCTATGGCAGCACTCAGAGAGACCCTGTAGGGGACAACATTAAAGGTTGAAGTGTCCACGGGACACAGTATAGCAAGATCACTGGAAACATTCAAAAAAGTCAATACGATCTCCGGCGGACATCCCCTATTACCGTGGCAACCAATTCCCACTTATCCAACAAGAAGCAGAAAAATAATGTTGGATTATGGGTGGGCTGCTGCGGTAGAGGGGACACCTGCCGGTGATGGTCTCGACTTTTGAACATTTCGGCTTTGTGTTTGGAGGACTGTGGGCAAGTTTCCACGGTAATGGGGAAAGCTGCCGGAGATGGTACCGGCTTTTAAAGGTTTCTAAAACTCTGGTGGATTGTGGGTGGGCTGCTGTGGCAACAGACGCCTGCTGGAAATCATAGCGGCATTTGAATGTTCCTGCTTCCTGTTTGGAGGATTATGGGTGGGTTGCCATGGTAAACGGAAATACCAGCTGGAGACTTACAGGTTTTAAAATGTTTCCGCTTCTGGTTTGGTGAAGTGCGGGTGGGTTGCCATAGTAATAGGGATTCCCGCCGGAAAACCATAGTGGCTTTTGAATGTTTCCGCTTCCTGTTTGGTGGAGTATGGGTAGGTTGCCACGGTAACGGGGGATACCCACTGGGAATTGTACAGGTTTTTAAATATTTCTACTTCTGGTTTGGTAAATGGCGGGTGGGTTGCCATGGTAATAGGGATGCCCGCTGAAAATCATAGCGGATTTTGAATGTTTCCGCTTCCTGTTTGGTGGATTATGGGTGGGTTGCTATGGTAACGGGGATACCCACTGGGAATTGTACAGGTTTTTAAATATTTCCACTTCTGGTTTGGTAAATGGTGGGTGGGTTGCCATGGTAATAGGGATGACCGCTGTACAGGTTTGTACAGGTTTTTGAATATTTCCACTTCTGGTTTGGTAAATGGTGGGTTGCCATGGTAATAGGGATGCCCCCTGGAAATCATAGCGGCTTTTGAATGTTTCCGCTTCCTGTTTGGTGGAGTATGGGTAGGTTGCCACGGTAACGGGGGATACCCACTGGGAATTGTACAGGTTTTAAATATTTCCACTTCTGGTTTGGTAAATGGCGGGTGGGTTGCCATGGTAATAGGGATGCCCGCTGAAAATCATAGCGGATTTTGAATGTTTCCGCTTCCTGTTTGGTGGATTATGGGTGGGTTGCTATGGTAACGGGGATACCCACTGGGAATTGTACAGGTTTTTAAATATTAATTTTAATATTAATATTAAATACTTCTGGTTTGGTAAATGGTGGGTGGGTTGCCATGGTAATAGGGGTGCCCGCTGTACAGGTTTGTACAGGTTTTTAAATATTTCCACTTCTGGTTTGGTAAATGGTGGGTTGCCATGGTAATAGGGATGCCCCCTGGAAATCATAGCGGCTTTTGAATGTTTCCGCTTCCTGGTTGGTGGATTATGGGTGGGTTGCCATGGGAATACCTGCCGGCCCAGGGATTGTACAGGTTTTTCAACGTTTCTGCTTTTGGTTTGGTGAATTGCGGGTGGGTTGCCATGGTAATGGAGACATCTGCTGGAGCCCGCGTCCACTTTTGAATGTTTCCAAAAAATTCATAAGCCAATACAATCTCTGGAGGGTGACCCTGATACTATAGGAACCCACCACAAATCCATCAAACAAGAAGAGTAAAGCAGCATAGGATGAGGTTACTGTGGTGGGGGGCAGCGTAAAAATAACCTGGGCACAATCCGGGATGAAAAGGGAACCAATTAAGTTAGCAATGTGCTCATTAATACACTAGTACAATTATTGTGTTAAATACAAGCAATGCAAGTACCCAAATCTGACCTGGCATTAGCCTCTTACAGTCCTTGTACAGCAGAGCTTAGTGTGGGAAAGGGAGAAACAGCACAAGACGTCAGTCAGTTCTGCTGCAGTTCCCATGTGCTAAGGAGCATGCTGAGAGAGGGAGAGAGGAGTGTCAGAGAGGTGAGCTCATCAGTTTGCTGATTCTCTTTTACTATCCATTTACAAGCTGGGGGAAGGACAAGACCTGTAAATGTTATTCAAAGTGAAACTGAACCCGTCAATTTAAAGCGGAGGTCCACCCTAAAATAAAAAAAAAAAAGACATTAAAATTCTACAAGAAATATATAAAAAAACAAAAAAAAAAAATTTATTTATTTTTTACTTACAAGAAACCCCTGTTGCTAGGCAGTCTTCCTAATCTGCCTCTTCCTATTCCGCGGCGCTGTTCTGTCACTTCCTCCTCTTCAGTGAGCTGCCTCTTCCTATTCCGCGGCGCTGTTCTGTCACTTCCTCCTCTTCGGTGAGCTGCCCCGTTGTATTCTGGGGCATGTGTGTGTCCCAGAAAACAACAGGGCCATTCACAAAGCGATGCGCAACTTGTGCAGTAGGAAACCGGCAGTGAAGCCGCAAGGCTCCACTGCCTGTTTCCCTTAGTTAGGATGGCGGCGTGGGCACCCGATCTGGTGGACGGATCAGCCTCGGGGGGCCGACATCGCGGGCTCGCTGGACAGGTAAGTGCCCTTATTAAAAGTCAGCAGTTAGTGTTTGTAGTTGCTGATTTTTTTGGAACGGCCGGACCTCCGCTTTACCTGTGTCCAAATATAGTCACACTCAAGGCATGCTATGAATAACAACTGTCACATTGTCTTGTGCTCTCAACCAAACTTTCAAGGCATCAAATGGCTGGTGTCATAATTGATTGAATTTGAAGCAGCATGGCAACTGGTCGATCAAACAGAGGCTAAGGTGACAGCTTCCGGGACTGTAAGGGATTGGAGGGCTTGTTATGGCTTTAACTGCAGCAGACTAAATTCAGATCTCCTTCCCTGACAGACAGAACTGTGCTTTGTGACAGAGCTGTGTAAATCTCAGGAATGGATGGACGGAAATACAAATCTTTTTACAGGTAAACACACATACAGGTATCTGTGCATTTAACTGTTTGCCTGGAGTGTAGCTTTAAAACAGTCTGTACAGATTTCATTTTATTTTTTTAAGGCCAAAAAGACAAGCCAAGCCTTCAGCAGGTAAAGGATTTCTGGTATTTATCTGTAAAACGTCCCCAGTACCTGACCACATCCTGCAGCATGTCCCTAGTCTCTGACCATATCCCGCAACATGTCCCTAGTCTCTGACCATATCCCGCAACATGTTCCTAGTCTCTGACCATATCCTGCAGCATGCTCCTAGTCTCTGACCATATCCCGCAGCATATTCCTAGTCTCTGACCATATCCCGCAGCATATTCCTAGTCTCTGACCATATCCCGCAGCATATTCCTAGTCTCTGACCATATCCCGCAACAGGTTCCTAGTCTCTGACCATATCCCGCAACAGGTTCCTAGTCTCTGACCATATCCCGCAACAGGTTCCTAGTCTCTGACCATATCCCGCAACAGGTTCCTAGTCTCTGACCATATCCCGCAACAGGTTCCTAGTCTCTGACCATATCCCGCAACAGGTTCCTAGTCTCTGACCATATCCCGCAACAGGTTCCTAGTCTCTGACCATATCCCGCAACATGTTCCTAGTCTCTGACCATATCCCGCAACATGTTCCTAGTCTCTGACCATATCCCGCAACATGTTCCTAGTCTCTGACCATATCCCGCAGCATGCTCCTAGTCTCTGACCATATCCCGCAACAGGTTCCTAGTCTCTGACCATATCCCGCAACATGTTCATAGTCTCTGACCATATCCCGCAACATGTTCCTAGTCTCGGACCATATCCCGCAACATATTCCTAGTCTCTGACCATATCCCGCAACATGTTCCTAGTCTCTGACCATATCCCGCAACATGTTCCTAGTCTCTGACCATATCCCGCAACAGGTTCCTAGTCTCTGACCATATCCCGCAGCATGTTCCTAGTCTCTGACCATATCCCACAGCAGGTTCCTAGTCTCTGACCATATCCCGCAGCATGTTCCTAGTCTCTGACCATATCCTGCAGCATGTTCCTAGTCTCTGACCATATCCTGCAGCATGTTCCTAGTCTCTGACCATATCCTGCAGCATGTTCCTAGTCTCTGACCATATCCTGCAGCATGTTCCTAGTCTCTGACCATATCCCGCAACATGTTCCTAGTCTCTGACCATATCCCGCAGCATGCTCCTAGTCTCTGACCATATCCCGCAGCATATTCCTAGTCTCTGACCATATCCCGCAACATGTTCCTAGTCTCTGACCATATCCCGCAACAGGTTCCTAGTCTCTGACCATATCCCGCAACATGTTCCTAGTCTCTGACCATATCCCGCAGCAGGTTCCTAGTCTCTGACCATATCCCGCAACATGCTCCTAGTCTCTGACCATATCCTGCAGCAGGTTCCTAGTCTCTGACCATATCCCGCAACATGTTTCTAGTCTCTGACCATATCCTGCAGCATGCTCCTAGTCTCTGACCATATCCCACAACATGTTCCTAGTCTCTGACCATATCCCGCAACATGTTCCTAGTCTCTGACCATATCCCGCAACATGTTCCTAGTCTCTGACCATATCCCACAACATGTTCCTAGTCTCTGACCATATCCTGCAACATGTCCCTAGTCTCTGGCCATACCCTGCAACATGTTCCTAGTCTCTGACCATATCCCGCAACATGTTCCTAGTCTCTGACCATATCCTGCAACATGTCCCTAGTCTCTGGCCATATCCTGCAACATGTCCCTAGTCTCTGGCCATACCCTGCAACATGTCCCTAGTCTCTGGCCATACCCTGCAACATGTCCCTAGTCTCTGGCCATACCCTGCAACATGTTCCTAGTCTCTGACCATATCCTGAAGCATATTCCTAGTCTCTGACCATATCCTGAAGCATATTCCTAGTCTCTGACCATATCCTGCAGCATAATATACAGGATTTACATAGTGCCAACAGTTTGTACAGCGCTTTACAACATGGGGGCAGACAGTACAGTTATAGTACAATTCAATACAGGAGGGATCAGAGGGCCCTGCTCATTAGAGCTTACCACCTAGAAGGGAGGGTCAAGTGGAACAAAAAGGTAATTACTGTGGGGGATGATCAGATGGAGAAAATGAAATACAGTTGTTAGGTGTGGGTAGGATAGGCTTCTCTGAAGAGGAGGGTTTTCAGGGATCATCTAAAAGCTAAGAGTAGGAGATAATCAGACAGATTTGGGTAAGGAGTTCCATAGGGTTGGATTGGAGAGGCTCTAGAAAAGTCCTGGAGGCGAGCATGGGAGGAGGTGATGAGGGAGTTAGAGAGCAGGGGGTCTTGAGAAGAACGGAGAGAAAGATTAGGTTGGTACTTTGAGACTAGGTCAGTGATGTAGTTGGGGGCACAGTTGTGGATGTCCTGCAACATGTTCCTAAGTCTCTGACCATATCATGCAACATGTTCCTAGTCTCTGACTATATCCTGCAACATGTTTCTAGTCTCTGTCCATATCCTGCAACATGTTCCTAATCTCTGACTATATCCTGCAACATGTTCCTAGTCTCTGACCATATCCTGCAACATGTTCCTAGTCTCTGACCATATCCTGCAACATGTTCCTAGTCTCTGACCATAGCTCCAGTGTCTGATGTTATGCAGCATATCCCTAATCTATGACAATTTCTTGCCGCATGTCTCCAGTCTCCCATGGAGAAGGTGGTCAGGCTGGAGAAGCCCCCCCCCCTTTCTTGCAGCTGCCGCCAGAGATCCTGGTGGACATGGCACACAGGCTCAGCTACCCCTCCTGGCACTGCTGGACAGATGAGAGCTGGGAGGACTGGTGCTTCCCTAGGTGTGGGTGACACACCCTCCCACCTGCCCCGCTGCCCCCCTACCTATGACACTGCCTCCCACCTGTCCTGCTGGCCCCCTACCTGTGGCACTCCCTCCCACTTGTCCCGCTGCCCCCACCTGTGACACTGCCTCTCACCTGCCCCACTGTCCCCCACCGGAGACACTGTCTCTAATCTGTGATGCTGCCCCCCTACTTTTCCCGCTGCCCCCCACCTTTCCCACTGCCTCCCTTCCATGACATTTCCCCCTCCTGCCCTGCTGCCCCTCTCCTGTACCACTGACCTCCTCCCATGACACTTCTCGCTCCTGCTGCCCCCCTTTCATCTGGCTGCCCCTCCTGTCATGCTGCTCTTCTCCTGCGACACTCCCCCCTCCTGTCCCACGTCCCCCTCCTAACCAACTGCCCCCCACCTGTCCCCCTTTACCCCTTCTGTGGTAGGAGGAGATGGGACTGGAGAAGGAAGACATGGGATGGAGGAGATGGAACTGGGAGGAGGAGGACATGGAATGGAGTCGATGGAACTGGAGGAGGAGGACATGGGATGGAGGAGATGTGATTGCAGGAGGATGAAGAGGACATGGGATGGAGAACATGGGATGGAGAAAGAAGGGGACGTGGGATGGCCAGTGGGTGAGCCCTGGAAAACGTGGGCAGTCAGGCCTGGGGGGCCCAGGCTTAAAGCTGTGTAAAGGGGCCACCATTTCTGATGGCTGCCCTGTACAACCCTTAGTGAAAATGTCCAAATTGGGCCCAAAGTGTCAATATTTTGCGGGCCACCATTATTTTCCACCACTGCCTTAACTTTCTTGGGCATGGAGTTCACAAGAGATTCACAGGTTTCCACTGGAGTCCTCTTCCACTCCTCCATGACGACATCACTGAGCTGGTGCGCTCCTCCACCTTCCATTTGAGGATGCCTCACAGATGCTCAATAGGGTTTAGGTCTGGAGACATGCTTGGCCAGTCCATCACCTTTACCCTCAGCTTTTTTAGCAAGGCAGTGGTCGTCTTGGAGGTGTGTTTGAGGTCATTATCATGTTGGAATACTGCCCTGCAGCCCAGTCTCTGAAGGGAGGGGATCATGCTCTGCTTCAGTATGTCACAGTACATGTTGGTATTCATGGTTCCCTGAACTGTAGCTCCCCAGTGCTGGCAGCACTCATGCAGCCCCAGACCATGACACTCCCACCACCATGCTTGACTGTAGGCGAGACACACTTGTCTTTGTACCCCTCACCTGGTTGCCGCCACACACGCTTGACACCATCTGAACCAAATGTAGTCCTATCTCAGTGTTATGTAGTCCTAACACAATCCCTGTCCTAATGTGACAAAACTGCTCAGCGCGGTTGTCACCCTGGGACTGGAAATGCGTTAATGGCAGTACTACCAGGTTAAAATAAAGCAAAACATAGTGTGAAAAATAAAAACTAAGGCAGCCACCACATCAAAGCTGCATTACTCTCCATTTTTGTTCTTGCGTTTATATACTGTATGCTTTATGCCTATCCAAAACCAAAAAAAAAAAAAAAAGAAGAGATGCTGCAGCAGCTAAGCCATCCCTGGAAGGGTGATGGTGACCCTCAGCCCATGCACCCCCCCCCAGCCCTTGCATACCAGAGGGTCCATGCACCCCCCTCAGGCCTTGCACCCTCCCCCCTCTAGTTCATGCACCCCTCCAGTCCATGTCCCCCCCCACGCCTCACTCCATGCATCCCCATGTAGTCCATGCACCCCAAGCCCTTGCATCCCACTATGGTCCATGCACCCCAAGCCCTTGCATCCCCCTCTAGTCCATGCACCCCAAGCCCTTGCATCCCACTATGGTCCATGCCCCCCAAGCCCTTGCATCCCACTATGGTCCATGCACCCCAAGCCATTGCATCCCCCTCTAGTCCATGCACCCCAAGCCCTTGCATCCCCCTCTAGTCCATGCACCCCAAGCCCTTGCATCCCACTATGGTCCATGCCCCCCAAGCCCTTGCATCCCCCTATGGTCCATGCACCCCAAGCCATTGCATCCCACTATGGTCCATGCTCCCCAAGCCCCTGCATCCCTCTCTAGTTCATGCACCACAAGTCCTTGCATCCCCCTGTAGTCCATGCACCCCAAGCCCTTGCATCCCCCTGTAGTCCATGCACCCCAAGCCTTTGCATCCCCCTGTAGTCCATGCACCCCAAGCCTTTGCATCCCCCTCTAGTCCATGCACCCCAAGCCCTTTCATCCCACTATGGTCCATGCACCCCAAGCCCTTACATCCCCCTGTAGTCCATGCACCCAAAGCCGTTGCATCCCCCTGTAGTCCATGCACCCCAAGCCTTTGCATCCCCCTCTAGTCCATGCACCCCAAGCCTTTGCATCCCCCTCTAGTCCATGCACCCCACGCCCTTGCACCCCCCTCTAGTCCACGCACCCCAAGCCCTTGCATCCCCCCCAGGCCTTACACCCTCCCCCCTCCAGTCCAGGCTTCCCCCCTCACTCCTTGCATCCCCCTGTAGTCCATGCACCCCAAGCCCTTGCATCCCCCTCTAGTCCATGCACCCCAAGCCCTTGCATCCCCCACTAGTCCATGCACCCCAAGCCCTTGCATCCCCAGTAGTCCATGCACCCCACTATGGTCCATGCACCCCAAGCCCTTGCATCCCCCTCTAGTCCATGCACCCCAAGCCCTTGCATCCCCCACTAGTCCATGCACCCCAAGCCCTTGCATCCCCAGTAGTCCATGCACCCCAAGCCCTTGCATCCCCAGTAGTCCATGCACCCCACTATGGTCCATGCACCCCAAGCCCTTGCATCCCCCTCCCCTCCCCCCTCCAGTCCAGGCTTCCCCCCTCATTCCTTGCAACCGAGCCCTGTATCCCCCTCTAGTCAATGCACCCTCTTGAGCCCATGCGTCCTCCTCTAGTCCATAAGCTCCCCTGAGCCCTTGCATCACCCTTTAGTCCATATACCCTCTTGAGCCCATGCACCCCCCTCTAGCCCCTACACATTCCTGATCCCAGCACCCCTGACCCCCTCCAGCCCCGCTCATGTCACCTTCCCCACTTGCCCCAGCGCTGGACTTTTAAAGCCCCCTCGCTCCGCCATTGGCTGCCCGCTCCCCGTGACGTCACGTCGGCCGTGTCCCCGCCCTTCCTTCCGTCCCCGAGTGACTGGTTGTGTGCAGTCTGGCAGCGGATCGGCGGAGGAGAGAGCACGGCTGATCCCGGACTTCACCCCCCCTCCCCTTCTTCTTCCCAACCCCCCTCCCCGGGCTCCGTCCATCCACCGGCAAACCGTAGCCGCCAGCGGGCCGCCCCCCTCCGTCCTCCGCCTCCCCCCGGTCTCTCTAGGTGTTTTGGGGGGGGTCCCCCTTTGCACATCACCAGGAAAAGGGGGGAGGGTGCACCAGGCGTGGATTTTACATTCATGATTATGGGCGACAAGAAGAGCCCGACCAGGTACAGTGCAGAGGGGGGGATGGGTGGTATTTATTTATATGCAACCAGATGGACATTTAACATTTTTAGATCCCCCCCCCCCCTCCCCCTCCCTCTTTGCTTGTTTTGCCAATGCCCTTGCAGAATCAGCCCCCTCCCTGTGTATGTCTTGTTTATGTCTTACTTGGAGACATCATGCCCCCCCCCCCCCAATTTAAAGGGCCCCTGTAAATGCAATGCATGTGATCTCTGCCCTGTGCAACCAGATGCAGGCACCCCCCCCCCTGCACCATGCATGCCAATACCCCCCCCCCTTTTTGCACCATGCATGCCAATACCCCCCTCTTCTTCTTTGCAACAGTCCCTTTAAATTAGACCCCAATCACAGACAATGGGGGTAGACCAAGCCCGATCCGGGGATAGGCAATGGGGGGTGGGGGGGGTGCTGTCATTGCGCGGCGACCGCCTGCCGAGCGTCTCCTAATGTATATGATCTATAGGGAGGCGAGGGGAAGTGCGCCAGGGCATTGCTGTGCTATGGCGGCTGAGCCTTTCAGACACACAACACACTCCCTGCACTGAGCCTCAGACAAAGAGAATATTTACCAGGAGAGGAGAAAAAGGCGAGGAGCAGGGTGGAGAGGAGAGCGCAACGCCTCCACTGCCCCGAATTAAATCCAAATAAATGATCCTAGTGCCCCCCCCCACCCCCCCATTATTTATTTTATTGCTAGGTAAGCAAGGTGGGGGGTAGGCGGTGTTGGGGGGGTGCTGCTGCAAGGGATCGGTAGACGGTGGCGGTGGGTGGTTGGAATGTCTTCTATGGAAAGACTCGCCATGGTTGCTTTTGTCTTTTGTGTTATTTTCACAGTGGGGTGTGTTGTGTGTGTGTGTGTTTTTTTGTTTTTTTTTTTTCATTAACCCCTTCCTGATCTCACCTTGGAAAAGGAAGAGGGGGGGTTCTAAGACAGGAAAGGGTTAACCTCGTCAGGATGGGGAAAAAAAACGGGGGGTCGATCCGTCCTTTTTGCGACGGCGGTCTCCACTGACAATTAGGGCACTGGCAGGAGAGCGGTGGGAGGTGAGGGCAGAGACGTTCGCCTGGCATCAGGCGCTGTGGACGAGCGTTTTCCTTTTTTTTTTTCTTCGCTCGTCTCCTTTTTGACGTTCCGTGCTCTTTAACTCCTCCCGGGCCGGAGGCTTTTTTCTTTTTTTTTTTCCCTTGTGTGTGTGATGCTCCCCGTGGTCACGTAAGGTTAATTTGAAGGGCAGCAAATTTAATCGGAGGTACCGTTGCTGCCTAGTGCCCCCTGCAGTCGCCAAATTGACAGGCTGCACCGTGCGTTCGCTCGGGCATTTTCTTGTTGGGTTCAGTGAGGAGGGAGCGAGGAAAATTAAAAAAGTTAGTCTGTGGGGAAGTCGAGGGGGGGGGGGGGGGGTAGCGTTGGCGAATGTGAGAATGCCCAGGAAGCATGGCGTTTGATGTTTAGAGACGTTTGCGGGTTGGCAATTGTTTTGTGGTCTCTGCAGTCTGAAGCTTCCCATACACTATACAGTCTGGTTGTACAATATCCATTAGGCTACCCATACACTATACAGTCTGATTGTACAATATCCATTAGGCTACCCTACCCATACACTATACAGTCTGATTGTACAATATCCATTAGGCTACCCTACCCATACACTATACAGTCTGTACAATATCCATTAGGCTACCCTACCCATACACTATACAGTCTGATTGTACAATATCATTTAAGTTTGCTATACCATCTGGTTGTACAATATCCTTAAATCTAACCATTCGCTATACAGTCTGGTTGTACAATATCCATTAGGCTACCCATACACTATACAGACTGGTTGTACAATATCCATTAGGCTTACTATACAATTTGGTTGTACAATATCCTCTAGGCTAACCATACACTATACAGTCTACTTGTACAATATCCATTAGGCTAATCATACTCTATACTATCTGGTTGTATAATATCCTTTAAGCTTACTATACAATTTGGTTGTACAATACCCTCTTGGCTAACCATACACTATACAGTCTGATTGTACAATATCCTTTTAAGCTTGCTTTACCATCTGGTTGTACAATATCCTTAAATCTAACCATTCACTATACAGTCTGGTTGTACAATATCCATTAGGCTACCCATACATTATAACTATCTGGTTGTACAATATCCTTTAAGCTTACTATACAATTTGGTTGTACAAGCTCCTCTTAACCGGTGATTGGTGAACCTTGGCACCCCAGATGTTTTGGAACTACATTTCCCATGGTGCTCCACTACACTGCAGTGTAGTTCCAAAACATCTGGGGTGCCAAGGTTTGCCAATCACTGCTCTAGGCTAACTATACGTTATACAGTCTGGTTGTACAATGTCCTTTAAGCTAGCCGTAAACTTGGCAATCTGATTGTACAACCTCCTTAAGATCTACAATCAGTAGTTACAAGGGTATATCTGAATGAATAGAAATTGTATTGAATGGTATAGGTGTATCCCCTTAATACATCGTAAATGTAAATTTTTGTTGTAATGTGTGTGTCTACCCTTAGAATTACCAAACCACAATATAGGAGGACAATGTGTATCCAATCAGATGGACCCTTACACTGCATAGCTGATTGGTCGATCTAACGGAGATTGTACAATCAGATTTTATAGTGTAGGTCCCCTTTAGGCTAAAACAGGGATATGCAATTAGAGGACCTCCAGCTGTTGCAAAACTACAAGTCCCATCATGCCTCTGGGTGTCATGCTTGTGGCTGTCAGAGTCTTGCTATGCCTCATGGGACTTGTAGTTCTGCAACAGCTGGAGGTCCGCTAATTGCATATCCCTGGGATAAAGCCTGGTGCACACGGGCTGAATGTCAGGGGACATCGGCCAGTTCGGGAGAAACCGGTCGACGTTTGGCTGGCTTCTGTCAGACGAGCATGCTGGGGAAAACCAGCAGCTGACTGGCTCCTGATTGGCTGAGAGAGCTGACCGTAGTGTTCTGGTGGGGGTGGGGGAGGGGGAGTCCCCCTGTCGGGACACAATAGAAAAGCAGGGGAGATCGCTGTACTAACTTCAGATCGTTAGTACAGCGGCTCCAACTCGAGCTGTCAGTTCAGTTGAACGATAAAAAAAAAAACGATTGGTGTGTATCCGGCTTAACCTTATATCAGGGATATGCAATTAGTGGAACTCCAGCCGTTGCAGAACTACAAGTCCCATGAGGCATAGCAAGATTCTGACAGCCACAAGCATGACACCCAGAGGCAGAGGCATGATGGGACTTGTAGTTTTGCAGCAGCTGGAGGTCCGCTAATTGCATATCCATGCCTTATATGTTACAATCTGTACCATTTCCTGTAGCTCTGCCAACAACTTAGTAGTAGTACACGGGCCTGCCAGCCTGAATGCTGACTGATTGGATAGATTAGATTTGCATTGTTTTGGTAAATCGCTGATTAAAGTTGATTGTATAAAGATTGTGTGATCCGATTGTAAAGTTTACGTGAGCCTTAAGGTGGCCATACCTGGATCGAAATCCGGTCGGTTCAGGAAGGACCTGCCAAATTTCGATCCATGTATGAGCAGGCTGGTTGTACAGAAGTTGATCTACCTATTGACTTCTGTACAACCAGCCTGTTGGGTTTTTCTGATCAATCAGTGCTGCCGGCTTTAGCTGGCAGCACTGATCAGTGAATTATGTCTGCAGGGAAGTTTCCCCGCTGTCAGAATACAACAAATTCCCCCGTCCATATGGAGTGTGTGGGTGGGGGAATCGTCATATTTTTTTATTTTATTTTTAATCGTTTGATTCACTGTTTGTAAATGAAGCATGTATGGGCTGCCTTAAAGCAGAGGTCCACCCGAAAAGGGAAGCTCCACTTGTTTGCACCCTCCACTGCCACATTTGGCAATTTTGGGTGGGAGGGGGGAACGGGTACCTGGTTTTGAGCCCCCCGCAGTCTTCTGGGACACATCACAGGTCCTGAAAGGCTACGGGACCATTCACATGGCACGGCGTGACTCGCGCATGCGCAGTAGGAAACAGGCTGTGAAGCTGCAAGGCTTCACTTTCTTTTTCCCTTACTACAGCTGCCGATAGAAGAATCGGCTCGGGTGAGGACAGCACTGGATCCCTGGACAGGTAAGTGTCCTTATATTAAAAGTCAGCAGCTACAGGATTTTTCTGGAGCTCCTCTGTAAGGCCACCATACATTTTACAATATATCCATATAGGGACCTACCTAATCGATCCAGTCAGTATGGCAGACTCTCATACTATGTTTTCTATAGAAGATTGTACAATCAGATTGTATAGTGTGTGTGGTCGCCGTGTTGGGATAGCCTGTGTTGTGCCATTCCTCTGCAATGCCGATTTCCTCCCTGTTCAGTCGCTCTGGTATCAATACATCACTGATCCAGAACAAGTAGGCTGATCAGGTTCCATGTCTGAGAACTGGTTCTGCATTAGTGAGCCAGGCAACTAGCATTTCTGGGAGATGGGAAACGGTTTCCTTTCAGTATAAGTTCCTGATTGTTTTTCCTTTTTTAGATATTTGACATTCATATATATCATTGCTGGTGTCTTATGTTAGGTTTGACCCTTAATTTAGAGAAGGGGCTGCACTCGATGGGCTCCTTTAAAAAAAAAAAAAAAAAAAAAAAAATACTTGTTTCCTGGCTGTTTGGTATCAGTACTTGTGAGTCACAGACCTGTAACTAGCATGCTGTAAACATGTCAGAATTCTATTTTGTGTTCTTGTTCTCTCTACATCCATTCAAAGTGCAGAATTTACACAGATCTCTCAGCTGTGAAAAGCAGGGGGCGGAGAGCTGAAGTTACATCAGTGAGGAGAGCTGATTGGAGGGAAGGGACACACCCCCCACCCCTTCATACAGGAACAGAGCTGAGGCTGTCAATCGGCTGTAGGTCCCTCCCCTGTCACCTTTTTTTTCTTCTCTTGGTGTCAGGAAAACTTGTCAGAAGTGATTCATGCTGATAGCAGAGGAAGGAAGCAGCGGACAGAAATGACACTTAGAGGATTGATTTACTAAAACCGGAAAGTGAAAAATCTGGTCCGGCTCTGCATAGTAACCAATCTGCTTCCAGGATTATTTGTCAAAGCTTCATTGAACAAGCTGAAGTTGGAAGCTGATTGGCTACCATGCCCAGCTGTACCAGATTTTTCACTCTCCAGTTTTAGAAAAGCAACCCCTTAGTTCTCTGGATTGAGACAAGTACACACTATGGAGGGATATGCTTTGTTCATATTTCATGTCTGAGGTTTACAACCACTTTAAAGCTGACTTCCCGGGGAAAGAAAAATCCTCACTTTGCAGTGGGGCTCCGCCTGACACTGCAAGGGTTAAATGCTGACTTTACCTGTAACATTAATCACCTGATCCTCCCCCGCAGGCTCTTCTCCATGCTATGTGATGGGCTCCCGCCGCCTCTTCTCCAAGGCGCTCCCACGGTCGCAGGCATGCTGATATCATTAAGTACAATGTCGGGCCAACTAGCTCTGCGTTGTACATGAGAACGCAGAGGGAGGATAGAAGCTCCGACTGCTGGAGGAGGGAGGATTAAAAAAAAAATGTTTTACTGGTAAAACGAGTGTTTAACCCTTGAAGGGAAGGGGGGAGCCCCATTGCAAGGCTTTGGTTTCACCTTTACACCACCTGCTTGGACCCTGTACTAGTGCGCTCCACCCATGTGCATCGCACGCATTTGTGTGGCGCTTGCAGAGCGACCCCGTTTACTTAACCGTTTCACCCCCCCCCCCCCCCCCGGAAGGATTTAGCCCCTTAATGACCAGGCCGTTTTTTGCGATATGGCACTGCGTCGCTTTAACAATTGCGCGGTCATGCGACGTTGTACCCAAACCAAAATTGATGTCCTTCTTTTCTTTGGTGGCATTTGATCACCTCTGCGGTTTTTATTTTTTGGGCTACAAACAAAAAAAAGACAATTTTGAAAAAATATATTTTTTCACTTTTTGCTATAATAAATATCCCCAAAAAACGAATTGCTTCATCAGTTTAGGACAATATATTGTTCTACATATTTTTTGGGGAAAAAAAAAATCGCAATACGCGTATATTGATTGGTTTTACGCAAAAGTTATAGCGTCTACAAAATATGGGGTATATTTATGGCTATATATATATATATATATATATATATATATATATATATATATATATATATATATATATATATATATATATATATATATATATATATATATATATATATATATATTTATTAATTATACATTTATATCTTTATATTTTTATTTTACTAGTAATGGCGGTGATCAGTAATTTATTAGTGGGACTGCGGCGGACAGATCGGACACTTTTGACACTTTTTTGGGGATCAGTGACATTTATAGCGATCAGAGCTAAAAAAAATTGCCTCTGATTACTGTATAAATGTCACTGGCAGGATAGGGGTTAACACTAATGGGCGATCAAGGGGTTAAATGTGTTCCCTGGGAGTTGTTTCTAACTGTGGGGGGGAGGGGACTGACAGGTAGTAGAGAGAGATCGCTGTTCCTGATCACTATGACCAGAGATCTCTCTCTCCTCTCCCCTGTCAGAACGAGGATCTGTTTGTTTACAATGACAGATCCCCGTTCTGGCTCTCTGTGGAGCGATCGCGGGTGGCCGGCGGACATCGCGACCGCCGGCCACACACATCGGCGCCACGCCTGCTATTGTTTTTAAAGTGGACGACATACAGGTACAGCGCTTTGCGCAGCCGTGCCAACCTGCCGCAGTATAATGACGGCGGCTGATCGTCAAGAGGTTAAATGGATTTGCACAGATATTTTGATGCACCTTTAGCGCTACTATTTACTTTGAGTCTTTTTGATCTTTAAAGATTTGAATGTAAATTCGTTCAACATTTTCCTTTTTTAAGTGGCAGCTTTAGATAGGACAACCAATTGTACCTGAGCGCAGTGGGAGGCATCTAGATAGTGGCGGTTTATTTGGATTCCTACGTTATTTGGTTAAATAGATTGCAAGCAGTAGGGCTCGCCGAAAGCGACGGGTATAATTCCTGCCACAAAGGAAAGAACTGTGACCCCAGCTAAAGGGGGAGCGGCTGGGGGCCCGATCGCAGGGTTTTAATGCCCTCCCCAAATGCTGGTGTGAATGAGTCCAAATCAATAGCTTCAGTAGACTACCCCACTCACAGGGTGACAACTATGTGATTTTACAGCAGAATGAACAACGTTGTCACCCTGTTAGTGGAAAAGGATCCCCTCTGATGGCGGATCAACAGGTAATAAAACGATATTACATGGGGGGGGGGGGGCTCAGATTAACAAACACGACCGGCTGCCTCATTTCTTATCTTTTATTTAAAAAATAAAATAAAAAATGTCAGTTGGCTGTATGGGAAGACTAGACAGGAAGTCAGTTGTTGTGAAGTTGCCCTTTATTGGCAGCATTGTATGTATTTGCACACGGTGGTGTAATTAAAAGCTGTGTACATAAAGCAGCGTGGTATTTGGAAGGCATTGGAGTTTGGTTTGTGTATGCCGTTGTTTGATGAAGGGACGTGTCTGCACTCCGGAATGCATGAGTCAGTGCAACTCGTAACACTCTTAAAGTGAAGCCCGTCGTGTAGGAAATACTGGAGCCGCCATTCTTGTGAGTCCTTGATGAGGAACAGGCATGTGCTTTGTAAAAATCTTAAGCTGGCCATACACTTTACAATCGCTCTTTAGGTCTGCTATCAACTATGTAGTGCCAGGGAATGCTTGACTGGATATAAACTGAATTGTGTAGGCTGGTTCCTTTATTACATAGTATTGGTAAATCTGTAGAATTTGTATAGAGATTGTACAATCTGATTGTATAATGTCCCAGCGTGAGCGGGCGTGATAAAAATTACATAGTGCCAGTAGGAGGAGGAATAGTCCCTCATTATCAGTGTCAGTGGGGGGAATAGTCCCTCATTATTGGTGGCGGGGGGGGGGGGGGGAGTCCCTCAGTATCGGGGGGGGGGGGGAGTCCCTCAGTATCGGTGGGGGGAGTAGTCCCTCATTATCAGTGTTGGTGGGGGGAATAGTCCCTCAGTATCGGTGGAAGGAGTAGTCCCTCATTATCGGTGTCGGTGGGGGGGAATAGTCCCTCATTATCGGTGTCAGTGGGGGGAGTAGTCCCTCATTATCGGTGTCGGTGGGGGGGGGAATAGTCCCTCATTATCGGTGTCGGTGGGGGGGAATAGTCCCTCATTATCGGTGTTGGTGGGGGGGGGGAATAGTCCCTCATTATCGGTGTTGGTGGGGGGAATAGTCCCTCATTATCGGTGTTGGTGGGGGGAATAGTCCCTCATTATCGGTGTTGGGGGGGGGGAATAGTCCCTCATTATCGGTGTTGGTGGGGGGGAATAGTCCCTCATTATCGGTGTTGGTGGGGGGGAATAGTCCCTCATTATCGGTGTTGGTGGGGGGAATAGTCCCTCATTATCGGTGTTGGTGGGGGGGAATAGTCCCTCATTATCGGTGTCAGTGGGGGGAGTAGTCCCTCATTATCGGTGTCGGTGGGGGGGGGAATAGTCCCTCATTATCGGTGTCGGTGGGGGGGAATAGTCCCTCATTATCGGTGTTGGTGGGGGGGAATAGTCCCTCATTATCGGTGTTGGTGGGGGGAATAGTCCCTCATTATCGGTGTTGGTGGGGGGGGAATAGTCCCTCATTATCGGTGTTGGTGGGGGGGAATAGTCCCTCATTATCGGTGTTGGTGGGGGGGAATAGTCCCTCATTATCGGTGTTGGTGGGGGGGAATAGTCCCTCATTATCGGTGTTGGTGGGGGGGGGGAATAGTCCCTCATTATCGGTGTTGGTGGGGGGGAATAGTCCCTCATTATCGGTGTTGGTGGGGGGGAATAGTCCCTCATTATCGGTGTTGGTGGGGGGGGAATAGTCCCTCATTATCGGTGTTGGTGGGGGGGAATAGTCCCTCATTATCGGTGTTGGTGGGGGGAATAGTCCCTCATTATCGGTGTTGGTGGGGGGGGAATAGTCCCTCCATTATCGGTGTTGGTGGGGGGGGGGAATAGTCCCTCCATGATCGGTGTTGGTGGGGGGGGAATAGTCCCTCCATGATCGGTGTCAGTGGGGGGGGAATAGTCCCTCCATGATCGGTGTCAGTGGGGGGGAATAGTCCCTCCATGATCGGTGTCAGTGGGGGGGGAATAGTCCCTCCATGATCGGTGTCAGTGGGGGGGGGAATAGTCCCTCCATGATCGGTGTCGGTGGGGGGGGAATAGTCCCTCCATGATCGGTGTCGGTGGGGGGGGGGAATAGTCCCTCCATGATCGGTGTCGGTGGGGGGTGAATAGTCCCTCCATGATCGGTGTCGGTGGGGGGGGAATAGTCCCTCCATGATCGGTGTCGGTGGGGGGGAATAGTCCCTCCATGATCGGTGTCGGTGGGGGGTGAATAGTCCCTCCATGATCGGTGTCGGTGGGGGGGGAATAGTCCCTCCATGATCGGTGTCGGTGGGGGGGGGAATAGTCCCTCAGTATCGGTGTCAGTGGGGGGGGGGGATAGTCCCTCAGTATCGGTGTCAGTGGGGGGGGGGATAGTCCCTCAGTATCGGTGTCAGTGGGGGGGGGGGATAGTCCCTCAGTATCGGTGTCAGTGGGGGGGGGGAATAGTCCCTCAGTATCGGTGTCGTTGGGGGGGGGGGGGGAATAGTCCCTCAGTGTCGGTGTCAGTGGGGGGGGGAATAGTCCCTCAGTATCGGTGTCAGTGGGGGGGGGGGAATAGTCCCTCAGTATCGGTGTCAGTGGGGGGGGGGGGATAGTCCCTCAGTATCGGTGTCAGTGGGGGGGGAATAGTCCCTCAGTATCGGTGTCAGTGGGGGGAATAGTCCCTCATTATTGGTATCAGTGGGGGGGGGGGGGGGGCATTCCCTCAGTATTGGTGTCGGTGGGGGGAATAGTCCCTCAGTATCGGTGGGGGGAATAGTCCCTCAGTATCGGTGGGGGGAATAGTCCCTCATTATTGGTGTCAGTAGGGGGGGGGGGCATTCCCTCAGTATCGGTGTCGGTGGGGGGAATAGTTCCTCAGTATCGGTGTCGGTGGGGGGAATAGTCCCTCAGTGTCGGTGGGGGGAATAGTCCCTCAGTATCGGTGTCGGTGGGGGGAATAGTCCCTCATTGGTGTCAGTGGGGGGGGACAGTCCCTCAGTATCGGTGGGGGGGGCATTCCCTCAGTATTGGTGTCAGTGGGGGGAAGAGTCCCTCATTATCGGTGTCAGGGGGGGGGGGCATTCCCTCAGTATCGGTGTCGGTGGGGGGAATAGTCCCTCAGTATCGGTGGGGGGAATAGTCCCTCATTATTGGTGTCAGTAGGGGGGGGGCATTCCCTCAGTATCGGTGGGGGGAATAGTCCCTCAGTATCGTCGGTGGGGTGAATAGTCCCTCAGTATCAGTGTCGGTGGGGGGAATAGTCCCTCAGTATCGGTGTCAGTGGGGGGAATAGTCCCTCAGTATTGGTGTCAGTGGGGGGGGGGGGGGACAGTCCCTCAGTATCGTGGGGGGGGGGCATTCCCTCAGTATCGGTGTCGGTGGGGTGAATAGTCCCTCAGTATCGGTGTCGGTGGGGGGAATAGTCCCTCAGTATCGGTGTCAGTGGGGGGGAATAGTCCCTCATTGGTGTCAGTGGGGGGGGGGCAGTCCCTCAGTATCGGTGGTGGGGGGGGCATTCCCTCAGTATTGGTGTCAGTGGGGGGAAGAGTCCCTCATTATCGGTGTCAGGGGGGGGGGGCATTCCCTCAGTATCGGTGTCGGTGGGGGGAATAGTCCCTCAGTATCGGTGGGGGGAATAGTCCCTCATTATTGGTGTCAGTAGGGGGGGGGGGGGGGGGGGGCATTCCCTCAGTATCGGTGTCGGTGGGGGGAATAGTCCCTCAGTATCGGTGGGGTGAATAGTCCCTCAGTATCGGTGTCGGTGGGGGGGAATAGTCCCTCAGTATCGGTGTCGGTGGGGGGAATAGTCCCTCAGTATCGGTGTCAGTGGGGGGGGGGGGGGAATAGTCCCTCATTGGTGTCAGTGGGGGGGGGGCAGTCCCTCAGTATCGGTGGTGGGGGGGTGAATAGTCCCTCAGTATCGGTGGGGTGAATAGTCCCTCAGTATCGGTGTCGGTGGGGGGGGGAATAGTCCCTCAGTATCGGTGTCGGTGGGGGGAATAGTCCCTCAGTATCGGTGTCAGTGGGGGGAAGAGTCCCTCATTATCGGTGTCAGGGGGGGGGGCATTCCCTCAGTATCGGTGTCGGTGGGGGGAATAGTCCCTCAGTATCGGTGGGGGGAATAGTCCCTCATTATTGGTGTCAGTAGGGGGGGGGGCATTCCCTCAGTATCGGTGTCGGTGGGGTGAATAGTCCCTCAGTATCGGTGGGGTGAATAGTCCCTCAGTATCGGTGTCGGGGGGGGGAATAGTCCCTCAGTATCGGTGTCGGTGGGGGGGGGGGGATAGTCCCTCAGTATCGGTGTCAGTGGGGGGAATAGTCCCTCATTGGTGTCAGTGGGGGGGGACAGTCCCTCAGTATCGTGGGGGGGGGGGGGGCATTCCCTCAGTATCGGTGTCGGTGGGGTGAATAGTCCCTCAGTATCGGTGTCGGTGGGGGGGAATAGTCCCTCAGTATCGGTGTCAGTGGGGGGAATAGTCCCTCATTGGTGTCAGTGGGGGGGGGGGGCAGTCCCTCAGTATCGGTGGTGGGGGGGGGGCATTCCCTCAGTATTGGTGTCAGTGGGGGGAAGAGTCCCTCATTATCGGTGTCAGGGGGGGGGGGGGCATTCCCTCAGTATCGGTGTCGGTGGGGGGAACAGTCCCTCAGTATCGGTGGGGGGAATAGTCCCTCATTATTGGTGTCAGTAGGGGGGGGGGGGTGGGGGGGGGGGGGGGGGGGGGGGGGGCATTCCCTCAGTATCGGTGTCGGTGGGGTGAATAGTCCCTCAGTATCGGTGGGGTGAATAGTCCCTCAGTATCGGTGTCGGTGGGGGGGAATAGTCCCTCAGTATCGGTGTCGGTGGGGGGGAATAGTCCCTCAGTATCGGTGTCGGTGGGGGGAATAGTCCCTCAGTATCGGTGTCAGTGGGGGGAATAGTCCCTCATTGGTGTCAGTGGGGGGGGGGGGGACAGTCCCTCAGTATCGGTGGGGGGGGGGGCATTCCCTCAGTATTGGTGTCAGTGGGGGGAAGAGTCCCTCATTATCGGTGTCAGGGGAGGGGCATTCCCTCAGTATCGGTGTCGGTGGGGGGAATAGTCCCTCAGTATCGGTGGGGGGAATAGTCTCTCATTATTGGTGTCAGTAGGGGGGGGGGGGGGGCATTCCCTCAGTATCGGTGGGGGGAATAGTCCCTCAGTATCGTCGGTGGGGTGAATAGTCCCTCAGTATCAGTGTCGGTGGGGGGAATAGTCCCTCAGTATCGGTGTCAGTGGGGGGAATAGTCCCTCATTGGTGTCAGTGGGGGGGGGGACAGTCCCTCAGTATCGTGGGGGGGGGCATTCCCTCAGTATCGGTGTCGGTGGGGTGAATAGTCCCTCAGTATCGGTGTCAGTGGGGGGAATAGTCCCTCATTGGTGTCAGTGGGGGGGGGGGGGGCAGTCCCTCAGTATCGGTGGTGGGGGGGGGGGCATTCCCTCAGTATTGGTGTCAGTGGGGGGAAGAGTCCCTCATTATCGGTGTCAGGGGGGGGGGGGCATTCCCTCAGTATCGGTGTCGGTGGGGGGGGAATAGTCCCTCAGTATCGGTGGGGGGAATAGTCCCTCATTATTGGTGTCAGTAGGGGGGGGGGCATTCCCTCAGTATCGGTGTCGGTGGGGTGAATAGTCCCTCAGTATCGGTGGGGTGAATAGTCCCTCAGTGTCGGTGGGGTGAATAGTCCCTCAGTATCGGTGTCGGTGGGGGGAATAGTCCCTCAGTATCGGTGTCGGTGGGGGGGAATAGTCCCTCAGTATCGGTGTCGGTGGGGGGGAATAGTCCCTCAGTATCGGTGTCGGTGGGGGGGAATAGTCCCTCAGTATCGGTGTCGGTGGGGGGAATAGTCCCTCAGTATCGGTGTCGGTGGGGGGAATAGTCCCTCAGTATCGGTGTCGGTGGGGGGGAATAGTCCCTCAGTATCGGTGTCGGTGGGGGGAATAGTCCCTCAGTATCGGTGTCGGTGGGGGGAATAGTCCCTCAGTATCGGTGTCGGTGGGGGGAATAGTCCCTCAGTATCGGTGTCAGTGGGGGGAATAGTCCCTCATTGGTGTCAGTGGGGGGGGGGACAGTCCCTCAGTATCGGTGGGGGGGGCATTCCCTCAGTATTGGTGTCAGTGGGGGGAAGAGTCCCTCATTATTGGTGTCAGTGGGGGGGGGCATTCCCTCAGTATCGGTGTCGGTGGGGGGGAATAGTCCCTCAGTATCGTGGGGGGGGGGCATTCCCTCAGTATCGGTGTCAGTGGGGGGAATAGTCCCTCATTGGTGTCAGTGGGGGGGGGGGGCATTCCCTCAGTATTGGTGTCAGTGGGGGGAAGAGTCCCTCATTTATTGGTGTCAGTGGGGGGGGGGGCATTCCCTCAGTATCGGTGTCGGTGGGGGGAATAGTCCCTCAGTATCGTGGGGGGGGGGGCATTCCCTCAGTATCGGTGTCGGTGGGGGGGGGGGCATTCCCTCAGTATTGGTGTCAGTGGGGGGAAGAGTCCCTCATTATCGGTGTCAGTGGGGGGGGGGGGGGGGTAACAGTCCCTCAGTATCAGTGTCGTTGGGGGCAACAGTGCCCCGTCGGTGTCGGGATTGATATGTATGCATGCATTGGAGCAACATGCATTACATGTGTTAATACATTGCGGTGCCATTCATTTTAAATAGCACCCCAATGCACTAAGGCACAGGCATTGCAAGGCACCATGGTGCATGGCAGAATACATGTTGGGACATGTCTGATTTTTGGAATGTTGTGGTGCAACAGAAGTCCATAAAGCACCACACAAATGTCCTACACCTGAAGCCTGATATTGTGCTACAATGGGGTAAATGGAACCCCAATTTAGGTGTGAGGGGCTGTAATGCGCAGGCGGGGCAGGGACAATGACTTGCACTGCTGGATGTAAACAAATGGCGGAACTGCGGCCTTCAGATGAAGGTAAATGGAGAGGGAGGATGGGCTAGACTTTGTTTTTATAGGGCACTTCTCCTTTAAATGTAACCTTTCCTCTCTGGAAATTGTAATGCGATTTCCTGTTCTGTGTTACCGGCATTTTAAGTTGAAGGAGTGATACGTATCCTCCAATACAATAAGGCCGGCTACTCTGCAAAAATTCTTTATTGGCTACCTGGCAGGGAACAGCAGTAAGAAGCAAACGCGTTTCGGGCGGAGCCTTGTTCATAGCATGCGAGGAGTGAGTGTCAAACTTCTGCCAGAAGTTGGAGCAGGTACCTGGGCCCCCCCCCCCCCCCCAAAAGGTGCCAAATGTGGCAAAGGAGGAGGCAGAAAAGCAGGGCAAGTGCAGACTGTCATGGAGCCCACTCACACTCCTGGTATCATCCACAAGAAACTTTATTGGAGACTGCTCGTTCTGCCATAGTGTTCCGTCTGAGCTGGGAAGCGATGCAGGGCCTAGAGGAGGGCTGGTGTCAGCTGCCGGAGTCTGCTGAAGGCTGAGATCAGGGGGCGGTAGAGAAAAGGGGTGCAGGATCTGTAGGAGGAGTTCTTTCCTCCTCTTTGCTGCCAGCTGCTGAGATGGGCCCAGAACCGAACCTCTCCGCAGCTGGGGGGCGAAGCTGGAAAGCCGAAAGTGCAGGGTCTGGAGGAGGGCTGGAGTCAGCTACCAGAGTCTGCTGAATGCTGAGAACAGGGGAGGCAGAGACAAGGGGGTGCTGCGGCTGCACAGAAAGGCGCAGGATCTGTTGGAGGAGTTCTGTCCTCTGTTGCCAACTACTGGGACAGGTTTGGGGCGGAGACTAGGGGGAGCTGCAGCTGCAGGAGAGGTGCGAGGACCACATGTAATGGCCTGGCAGATGGCATTTCGGCCCGCGGGCCTTGTGTTTGACGCACGTGCTCTATGGGGATCCCATAAGACAGGAGGTCCACTGTATACACAAAAATACAATTGTATAAATATCTTAATTTCTGTGTGTGGCCCCTTTGTTCAGGCATAGTGCCGTATTATATTTAATGATTTTTTTTATTTTTTTCAGGCCAAAAAGGCAAGCTAAGCCTTCAGCCGATGAAGGATATTGGGATTGTAGCGTTTGCACTTTTAAGAACAGCGCAGAAGCCTTCAAGTGCAGTATATGTGATGTGCGGAAAGGAACGTCTACCAGGTACAGTCCATTACTTTCCTGCCATAAAGGGGAACTCCAGTCAGCACCTAAAAGTCCCCGAAAGCCTCCCCCTCCCCCTGTGCAGCGTCCCTTTTTAGTATTTTATTTGTAATGGCCTTGTCCCTGCCTTGTGCAGTCCTCCATCATTTGACCCTATGACATCATCACATAGACTGCAAAGGACCTTCTATCCTCTGGAGTCAAGGGGGCGGAGTCTGCAGGGTTCCAATCTTGGTGGCCAGTGACCAATCAGTGTTGGGGGTGTGTCAGTGCAGGTAAAAAAAAAAAGAAGGGATTTCCCATCTCAATGTCTTGTAGCTGTGGGTTGCTTCTGAGCTGAGGATGCTGGGAAGGAAAGAGCAGAGCCACCTGATGGTGGGCGCAATACACTGCGCCTGCAACCAGCTCTGCAGAACTGAACAAAGGAAATCTCGATGTGTATGGCTTTCCCCAATCCCCTCCCACTTGATTTAAAATTGGAAAAAGTGCCTGGAGTTCCCCTTTTAATTAGGCAAAGCGCTGTGCTATACAATTGTGTAAATTCAGGGAAATCCGTTCCAAGACCGACGTCAGTCGGGGGTTATGTGTTATGTGACTTAAAAACTGAAAGTGGAGTTTCCTTTTTAATAGGATGTGCTGTGAATGACGTAAAAGCGTCAGAGCGATGCATGAAATCCGTAAAGCCGCATTAAACCCGAACATTTATTATATTGCAGCTTAACAATTCTTAGATGTGATGGCTGCATTAGTTTTTTCTTTTTTTAGGCTTTCTTTCCTCTGTTTTCATCTGGAGGTCCAGCCAGCAAGTCTGTTGATTTTTCAAAAGATCAAGCTCTGCAGCAGAATGTATCAGTTTGCACAAATGAGGCAAACCATTTAACATTGGCAGGGGTGCTTACAATGATCAGCATGTGTGTGATGTACGTACGTACACACACACACACGTACGTACACACACACACACGTACGTACACACACACACGTACGTACACACACACACGTACGTACACACACACACACACACGTACGTACACACACACACACACACGTACGTACACACACACGTACGTACACACACACGTACGTACACACACACGTACGTACACACACACGTACGTACACACACACGTACGTACACACACACGTACGTACACACACACACACACACACACACGTACGTACACACACACACACGTACGTACACACACACACACACGTACGTACGTACACACACACACACACGTACGTACACACGTACGTACACACACACACACGTACGTACACACACACACACACGTACGTACACACACACACACACGTACGTACGTACACACACACACACACACACACGTACGTACACACACACACACACACGTACGTACACACACACACACACACGTACGTACACACACACACACACGTACGTACACACACACACACACACACACGTACGTACACACACACACGTACGTACACACACACACACGTACGCACACACACACACGTACGTACACACACACACACACGTACGTACACACACGTACGTACACACACACACACCTACGCACACACACACACACGTACGTACACACACACACACGTACGTACACACACACACGTACGTACGTACACACACACGTACGTACACACACACGTACGTACACACACACGTACGTACACACACACGTACGTACACACACACGTACGTACACACACACGTACGTACACACACACACGTACGTACACACACACGTACGTACACACACACGTACGTACACACACACACACACGTACGTACACACACACACACGTACGTACACACACACACACGTACGTACACACACACACACACACGTACGTACACACACACACACACACACACGTACGTACACACACACACACACACACGTACGTACACACACACACACACACACACACACACACACACACACACACACACACGTACGTACACACACACACACACACACACGTACGTACACACACACACACACACGTACGTACACACACACACACACACACACACACACACGTACGTACACACACACACGTACGTACACACACACACACACACGTACGTACACACACACACACACACACGTACGTACACACACACACACACACACACACGTACGTACACACACACACACACACACGTACGTACACACACACACACACACGTACGTACACACACACACACACACACACGTACGTACACACACACACACACACACACGTACGTACACACACACACGTACGTACACACACACGTACGTACACACACACACGTACGTACACACACACACGTACGTACACACACACACGTACGTACACACACACACGTACGTACACACACACACACGTACGTACACACACACACGTACGTACACACACACACGTACGTACACACACACACGTACGTACACACACACACGTACGTACACACACACACATACATGTACACACACACACATACATGTACACACACATACACGTACACACACACACACACATACATGTACACACACACACACACATACATGTACACACACACATACATGTACACACACACACATACATGTACACACACACACACACATACATGTACACACACACACACACATACACACACACACACACACACACACACACACACACATACATACATGTACACACACACACACATACATACATGTACACACACACACACACACATACATGTACACACACACACACATACATGTACACACACACACACACACACACACATACATGTAGACACACATACATGTATACACACATACATGTACACACACATACACACACACACATACATGTACACACACATACACGTACACACACACACACATACATGTACACACACATACATGTACACACACACACATACATGTACACACACACATACACGTACACACACACATACATGTACACACACATGCATGTACACACACATACATGTACACACACACATACATGTACACACACACACACATGTACACACACATACATGTACACACACATACATGTACACACACACACATACACGTACACACACATACATACACACACATACACGTACACACATACATGTACACACACACATACATGTACGCACACACATGCATGTACACACACACATGCATGTACACACATACATGTGTATACATACATACATACATGTATATATACACACACACATGCATACGTGTGTGTGTGTGTGTGTGTGTGTGTGTGTGTATGTATGTATGTGTATATATATATATAATATAATATACACACATCTATCTCCCAAAAGTTGTCTGTTGGATCTCCTATAATACAAGAGGTGTGTTTCTGGCCAGCCCACCAGTAGACAAAGCTACAGAAAAGAAAACTAATGCAGCCATCACACCTAATGATTGGTAAGCTGCAATATAATAGTAATCTAATTTGGTTTTGGGTTTAATACCGCTTATGCAATCTGCTTCTAATTCTATATGGTCAGTATAAGGTTCTTTGGTGTTCTGATGCAGGAGGAGGTGTCTGTCTGTCATTTTGTTTTTCAGCCCTGATGAAGGGAGTGTTGGCCCCAGAAACATGTTGGCTCTTTTCTTATCCTCTGTATAAATGGACCTGACACTCTGTGTGTGGCGCTCTCACTCCTCACACTCCCGGGATTTGGCCTTGTAATGTTTCTTGCTACTTTCATTTTTTTCGTCATTGCTGTTCTCCCCTTCTGAAGATGTAAATCGTCTGGCTGTCATGCTGAGCCAGAACAAGTACACAGATTGGGCCATCTGACTTGTCTGATCTGTATGCTTGTTCCGGGTCAGTGACTTGTAATGTATTGGAGCCAAGGGGTCAGAACAGCAGCTAGGGACCGGGCATCAAAGGTGGTCTGCCATGGAAGCTGCCCAGCTTCTTCCCCTGGTGCAGGCTGGCAGGTCATGCTGGGTCTTGTAGTTCCCTGGCAGCTGTCACTGGTGGAGGCTGGCAGGTCATGCTGGGGGTTGTAGTTGTCTGGCTGTTACTGGTGGAGGCTGGCAGGTCATGCTGGGGGTTGTAGTTGTCTGACTGTTACTGGTGGAGGCTGGCAGGTCATGCTGGGGGTTGTAGTTGTCTGGCTGTTACTGACTGAGCCTGGCAGGCCTTGCTGAGTCTTGTAGTTGCCCGGCTGTTACTGGCGGAGCCTGGCAGGCCTTGCTGAGTCTTGTAGTTGCCCGGCTGTTACTGGCAGAGCCTGGCAGGACTTGCTGAGTCTTGTAGTTGCCCGGTTGTTACTGGTGGAGCCTGGCAGGTCTGTTACTGTTACTGCTGGCAGGTAATGCTGGGGGTTGTAGTTGTCCGGCTGTTACTGACGGAGCCTGGTAGGCCTTGCTGAGTCTTGTAGTTGCCCGGCTGTTACTGGTGGAGCCTGGCAGGCCTTGCTGAGTCTTGTAGTTGCCCGGCTGTTACTGACGGAGCCTGGCAGGCCTTGCTGAGTCTTGTAGTTGCCCGGCTGTTACTGGCTGTTACTGGTGGCTGTTACTGGTGGAGCCTGGCAGGCCACGCTGAGTCTTGTAGTTGCCTGGCTGTTACTGATGGAGCCTGGTAGGCCTTGCTGGGGGTTGTAGTTGTCTGGCTGTTACTGGTGGAGGCTGGCAGGTCATGCTGGGGGTTGTAGTTGTCTGGCTTTTACTGGTGGAGCCTGGCAGGTCATGCTGGGGGTTGTAGTTGTCTGGCTGTTACTGGTGGAGGCTGGCAGGTCATGCTGGGGGTTGTAGTTGCCCGGCTGTTACTGGCGGAACCTGGCAGGCCTTGCTAAGTCTTGTAGTTGCCCGGCTGTTACTGGCGTAGCCTGGCAGGCCTTGCTGAGTCTTGTAGTTGCCCGGCTGTTACTGGCAGAGCCTGGCAGGACTTGCTGAGTCTTGTAGTTGCCCGGTTGTTACTGGTGGAGCCTGGCAGGTCTTACTGGGGGGTTGTAGTTGTCCGGCTGTTACTGGTGGAGGCTGGCAGGTAATGCTGGGGGTTGTAGTTGTCCGGCTGTTACTGACGGAGCCTGGTAGGCCTTGCTGAGTCTTGTAGTTGCCCGGCTGTTACTGGTGGAGCCTGGCAGGCCTTGCTGAGTCTTGTAGTTGCCCGGCTGTTACTGACAGAGCCTGGCAGGCCTTGCTGGCAGGCCTTGCTGAGTCTTGTAGTTGCCCGGCTGTTACTGGTGGAGCCTGGCAGGCCTTGCTGAGTCTTGTAGTTGCCCGGCTGTTACTGACGGAGCCTGGCAGGCCTTGCTGAGTCTTGTAGTTGCCCGGCTGTTACTGGCGGAGCCTGGCTGGCCTCGCTGAGTCTTGTAGTTGCCCGGCTGTTACTGGCGGAGCCTGGCAGGCCTCGCTGAGTTTTGTAGTTGCCCGGCTGTTACTGACGGAGCCTGGCAGGCCTCTCTGAGTTTTGTAGTTGCCCGGCGGAGCCTGGCAGGCCTTGCTGAGTCTTGTAGTTGCCCGGCTGTTACTGGCGGAGCCTGGCAGGCCTCACTGAGTTTTGTAGTTGCCCGGCTGTTACTGGCGGAGCCTGGTAGGCCTTGCTGGGGGTTGTAGTTGCCCGGCTGTTACTGACAGAGCCTGGCAGGCCTTGCTGAGTCTTGTAGTTGCCCGGCTGTTACTGACAGAGCCTGGCAGGCCTTGCTGAGTCTTGTAGTTGCCCGGCTGTTACTGGTAGAGCCTGGCAGGCCTTGCTGGGTCTTAGTTTCCTAGCAGCTGTTGGCGGGGGGTGGGTGGCAGGTCAAACTGCTTTAACCTGGAGGCTGCCGGGGCATGCTGTGTCATGTAGTCCCCCAGCTGTTTTCACTGGTGGAGGTTGGCAGGTCATGCTGGGTCTTGCAGTTCCCCAGCGGCGATCATTGAAAAGGTTGATGTCTGTCTATATAAGAAGCATAACTGAACTCTTCAAAAAAATCAGCTTTAAATGGACTGTCAGGATACAGCGGTGGGAGCTTCCCATCCCCCGTCCTGTTTTAGGATTATTCCCTTTGTATAGAAGTCGCTGCCTCACTGATCCGAGACAAGCATGCAGCCAGTGAGGGCACAATACTGAATTAGCATGTTGCAGATCATTGACTCGCTACTAACCGTGAAACAAATAAGGATGACGGCACTTGCCAGGAGCGTGTACCTGTGTAGACATAAGAGAGACGAAGTGCTAATAAGAACGCTCTATAACTGTCTCTGATTCGCTGCATCACAAAATGACATTTCCTGGAGCCGTGGAGAGTTGTGTTTTTTTTTTTTTTTCTTTGAAAGTAAATCTGAAATTAATGATTATTTTGTATCGTAAAAAGTTGCAATTTGTTTTCACATTACATCCGTTTTTTTAACTATTTTAAGCTCCCAAGCATGTGACGCCTCCTTAGGCCTGTTTTAACAACAAATGTGCTACAACTGTGTGCAATGCGGGGTGTTTGCGGTGCTCCCCCATTTGCTTGAATGTTGTGTTATATGTCCAGTAAACTTTGCCGCGGGTGTGCAGCGGCGCCACCGAGGCATGTAAATACCCTTGCCGGCTGCCTAGTGCCGCTTAAGGGTGGGGGAGGGAGTTTTGCAGGTGCCAAAAATGCGGCTCAACCATGTATTTTTGCCGCCTCCCCCATCCACACGTCTAACTAAAGCCTAATAAAAACAAGCTTTATTTAAAAATGTAATTGGCATGTTGGTGGTAAGCGGGGAAGGGGACATCTTTTATTTCGGCTTTAAAGTGTTACTTAACCCCGGACTCTGCATTCACTATATCTGGTCTCCCACAGAACATGGAAATGCAATTATTTTTGTAAATATAATCTGCTAAATACCTTTTCTCATCAGCGGTATATAGCAGTCTTGTGACTTCTATCAGTGTCTGGTTAAAGCTTGTAGGAGGAGTTTTCATTCTCCTCTGACTGTCCTATGAGGCTGCAGGACCCCTGACCCTCTGTCTGGACAGTGCTGATTGGCCCTGTGCTGATCACATGCACCCTCTCAAAAAAAAAAAAAAAAAACTCTCTAGCAATACACACCAAACTGAGCATGTGCAGAGTGCCTCCTAGGGCTCCGTACTATCAGGAGATGGTTTGGAGGGACAGTGGAAGGGGGAGGATCAAAGAAGACAGGATCAAACAGCCTTTTTTACACAATGCTCAAGAAGTGATGCCAATATGTGCCCATTAGTGATGCAAGCCAGTGCTGCCTTTCAGTGCCTGCTTGTCGTTGCCCATAAATGCCACCTACCAGTGCCACATATTGTTGCCTCCTCATCAGTGAAGGGGAAAAATGACTGATTTACAACATTTTTTGACAAACTAAAAAATGTTTTATTTTTTTTTAATAACAAAAAAATATATAAAACCCAGGCGTGTTTAAATACCACCCAAAAAAAGCTCTTTGTGGGGAAAAAAATAATGTCATATGGGTACAGAGTTGCATGACCGCGCAATTGTAATTCAAAGTGTGACCACGCTGAAAGCTGGCCTGGGCAGGAAGGGGGTGAAAGTGCCCGGTACTGAAGCGGTTAAGGGAGGTATAGTTGGCGGGTGGCATCAATGCGGCTCAACCACTCAATTTTGCCAATGTCTAAATGAAGCCTAATAAAAACGAATAAAAAATTGTATTGTCATGTTGGTGATAAGCAGGGAAGGGGAGATATTTTATTTCAGTTTTCACCTATAAAAGCTTATATGAGGTTTTAGCGATTAGTAAACATGTATTTTAGTACAGAATTAAATAAGTTACCATCATCTTGCTAGCAGTGAAATGTTCAAAGTGCAACGTCCTACACTGGCCAATCAGAAGCCATCTCTGACCCCGCAGTTCAGTAGAAGAAAAGCTGGTTGCTGAGGGTGACCGCACTTTGGCCATCTTGGCGCGGCGTGGCTGACCTGATTACACAGCCGGTAGATTCCGGCTCCTGACCTGCGTGTTTGTTCCAGGTCAGCGACTCGCTGAGTACTAGAGCAAGGCGAAGGAAGGAAGGAAGGGAGCCTTGGTAATCACGCCTTTAAAAAATCTGCCCCGTATTTCTGTCCTGACAAGTCGTTCACGCCTTGCGCATTGAGCTGCTCATTGCACCGGCACGACTACTACTAACCAAGCATTGCGCTGGGATAAAAATGTAGACCTAATGCAATTTCATGCAGCCCGGCGCACAAAATCACGTTACAACGCATGGTAAGGCTGTGCTGCCCTGTGCTGCCCTGCCCTGTGCTGTGCTGCCCTGCCCTGTGCTGTGCTGCCCTGCCCTGTGCTGCCCTGTGCTGTGCTGCCCTGTGCTGTGCTGCCCTGCCCTGTGCTGCCCTGCCCTGTGCTGCCCTGCCCTGTGCTGCCCTGCCCTGTGCTGCCCTGCCCTGTGCTGCCCTGCCCTGTGCTGCCCTGTGCTGCCCTGCCCTGTGCTGCCCTGCCCTGCCCTGCCCTGCCCTGCCCTGTGCTGCCCTGCCCTGTGCTGCCCTGCCCTGTGCTGTGCTGCCCTGCCCTGTGCTGTGCTGCGCTGCCCTGTGCTGTGCTGCCCTGCCCTGTGCTGTGCTGCCCTGTGCTGCCCTGCCCTGCGCTGCCCTGCGCTGTGCTGCCCTGCCCTGTGCTGCCCTGCGCTGTGCTGCCCTGCGCTGTGCTGCCCTGCCCTGTGCTGTGCTGCCCTGCCCTGTGCTGTGCTGCCCTGTGCTGTGCTGTGCATGGGATTCAGTAGAAGTAAAGGACGGGAAAAGCAAAAAACGCTCAGCAGCACATGCATTTTGCGCACCTGAATGTGCACCTGCTGATGTGAATACGTGTTTTTGTGGGTTTTTTTTTTTTTTTGTTATTTCTCATCTTTTTTTTTTTTTTTGGTTTTTTACTTTTTTTTTTTTTTGCATGCTTTTCATGTTGTTTACACCAAATTCTGACCCAACCATCTGAATGTCGCAGCTGAAATCAAGACTCATCAGACCAGGCATCTTTTTTCCAATCTTCTATTGTCCAATTGTGGGGATCCTGTGCGAATTGTAGCCTCAGTTTCTTGTTCTTAGCTGACAGGAGTGGCACCCGGTGTGGTCTTCTGCTGCTGTTGCCCATCTGCTTCAAGGTTCGATGTGTTGCGCGTTCAGAGATGGTATTCTGCATACCTTGGTTGTAATGAGTGGTTATTTAAGTTACTGTTGCCTTTCTATCATCTCAAACCAGTCTGCTCATTCTCCTCTGACATCAGCAAGGCATTTTCCACCACACAACTGCCAGAGCTAAAGGAGATTGTACAATAAGATTGTATAGTGTGTGGTCACCTTTTAACCACTTCCTGCCCATTTGACTTCCTCAGGTTGAAGTGGTTATACTGTGATGATGCCAGCAGACATCATCCGGGTATGAAAATTTTCAGCCAGCGAGTCACTCTTTACCCCCCACACCGCTACCACTGGCTGCCACCATTGTCAGTTCCTCTCTGTGTAGTGTCACAGTTGCATCGCTCCCGGGCTCTGCGATTGGACAGCAAGCAAAACCCGGAAGAGATGCAACTGTGACACTACAAGGAGAGAGGAACTGATGACGTTCCTCGTTCTCTGTGATCCTGGAAAGCGGAGGCGAAGAGGGTTTTGTCACTTATGGTTTCGGCTCTTTGTTTACCAGGGAAGCAGCCGATCAGGTGATCTTTGTCCAATTGGCTGCATTGGAGCCCAGAGTAGAGATTTGGGGTCTAATAGACCCCAGATCTCTCCATTTGGAGGACCTATCACGGCCAATGCTTTCACAAGGGATATTGTTCCTTCCTTGTGAAAGCAATAAAGTTGATCCAAAAAAAAAAAGTTAGACTGGGTAAACGTTTTTTTAAAAATGTAAAGCACCCCCTCCCCCATGCTTGCACGTAAACGCACATTCATACGTAAGTCCCCCGTGCATATGTAAATGGTGATCGCACCATACATGTGAGGAATCACCGTGAACGTCGGAGTGAGAGCAATAATTCTAGCTCCAGACCTCCTCTAAACTGGTAACATATTAAGGCTTTTAGACCACTTTCACACTGAGGCGCTTTCACGCTAAAAACAGCGCCTAAATAGCTCACGAAAACTTATTTCCATTAAAATCAAGGAACGCTTTCACACTGGGG